>JALIZH010032999.1:3772500-3805000 GCA_030522465.1 Rhipicephalus appendiculatus
GTCCGAGCTCTCGTCGGGGCCGCACGGTCCGCGACGCTGAAAGCCGCGCGTGCACCGGCCGCAAATAGCCCCGTCGCCGATCGGGATGTTTACGGGACGCGCCAATTACACGTCGTCAGCTCACCGAGACTCGCTCGCTCCTCTGTCTTCCTCCCTGAGTGCGCAGCCCCTCGAGCCGTTCTCTTCTCTTCTGACAGAGGATCTCCCGCCGATGCCTGGCGTTCACTGCGCTAAGTATATACTACCTACTGCCTGTCTCGGCGATTCCGGCGCAGCGCAGTGCGAGCTGTACTTCCCAGTGTCGACCTAGGAGCAGGGTTGCCGTTGGTGGCTACTTTGCGCCAAATTGGCTACTTTTGGACCCCGTTGGCGACAAAAATTTCCAGTTGGCGCCATGGCTCTTTTTTAAACTTGTGGTTTTACTTATTCAAAATGGTTTTATTTATTCATCAATAGTAAAGACTCTGTTGACAATACCGCTTCTGTTCTATTTGGCTAGAAATTAGGCGATAGTATCAAATGACATGGCTACTTTGGCTACTTTTGGCGTGAGTTCTGGCGCCTTTTCATGTCCACCCAACGGCAACCCTGCCTTGGAGTTCGGCAAGACGCAGGTCTGCTCTCACGAAACCGCACCGTAGTACGTAGAGCGCGACTCCAAGTTACTGAAGTTGAATTCGTCAAGGATTTAAAATTTTAAAGAATTTCGCATTTGTCAAAGCTTGCCACTGAATGGTTGCTTGCTGGGCCAGTTGGTTCATTGCAACTCATGTAGCAGCGCGAATTATGTCTCTGTCGTTGTTCTTAGCCTTTTCACGCGCTGTTACACGAATGATGACCGAAATGTGTAATTGTACAATTGGCTGCAGCGTCCGTACAATATCCCTCAGAGTTATACGCAGTGGTTTCCCTGCTCCCACAATCTTCTTAGGCCAGCAAATATTCTGAGCCGAAAATAGGGAATGTATCGACGATACACAGAGAGAAGGGACGGTAGGTCTATTGGACGACGCTTCGGATGCATCTTGATTACCACCGTAACTCCACCGCATTTTACCTGGGGAAAGATGAGCAAATGCAATGCAAAGGAGACAGACCATGTCACCCATAATGCCCTTGCTTTTGTATAATGCAACGATGATAAGGCATTCAAAGTATCACGCTCAGCGCACACGAGTACAATGAGACATCCATTTCCGAGTCATTGTTGTAGACGAATAAAAGATATTCACGGTGGCAGCGCCTTCGTTGGCTGGCTCGAGTTCCTGGTTTTTCCCAGCGCTGCACGTTATTAACGAATCAGCGAGGGTATGGTATCGCTTTCACTACGATAGCACATGGAGATGCGTTACTTATGAAGATGCACCGGGTCCTGCTATTTTGCCCACGTTGCTAGGTTTTGATAGCGCGCTACCGCGCTGCAGGGCGCTACCCACTCATTACGGTGTGCTTTGGAGAATAGGGGCTGTTCGAAGTGAGGCCCTCCCGACTGCCCTGGTTTCCTCGCGTCCAGGCAGACGGTCGCAAACCTCGTCTTCCAGAAGAGCTGCTGTTGGAGAGAACTGGACTGAAGAGCCGATAAAGAGTACGAGAGGTTTATTTTACATTTTTACAGTTCAAAGGTCAAAACAGAATCCGCTCCTCAGGCATTCGCTTGCCGCTTTTACCCCCCTTCGCAGTCCCTAGACGCCAGGCCTAGGGAAACAGGGGAAGACGTTCTCATCCAATCAGGTCGCCAATCCTGAGGGTCATCTTGTCGGCACCGCCTCCCCAACACACACACACACTCACACAAACACGTGTGTTGTTCCTGCGACGCTGTCGCATCGGGGAAATCACGCCTCCAGCATGCGGGGAGTCCGTCGTCTCGCCGCTCGGGCCGACCACCCATGCTGTCAACCGGTGGCCGCAGGCCTGGCAACTTCACAACTTCAATGACATGCGCCTGGACAGCTGGTGTTGATCTGAGCGTCGGCGGCCTATCGGCCGGGGACACTCAGCGTGGTGGTCCGAGGTCCCTCTTCCATCTTCGGCGGAAACTCGGCGTCGCGTCTTTTCCAGGGGCACAAAGGCGCCATGTGTCGCATTTCCGCGCCGGCACCAGCGACAATTGTGTTGTCCCGACTAATTGCAAACATGCACCTCCTGGTGCACGAGAAACAGCCGGGCGCCTTCGCGCTCCTCCTTGTCGCCGCAAAGTGAGGTGGCTGCCTTTCTTCCGTCCCGGCGCCCGCGGCAAAGGGTGGCTCGCCGATCGCAACAGCTCCTCCGGGGCCAGGAAACTCTCGAATGGCCAGGAACCCAATTGCTGGCCATGAAGAGGGGGGTCTCCGAGTTCACGAAGACTGCAGACATGCAGCTCGAAGAACCTCACACAAACAAAGGAAAACAGCAGACAGAACGATCCCGGCGCCACAACACTACACCGCGCACAAGCGTTCAGAATCTGCCTTCAACTCGCCAGGCTTATCAAAACAAAATGCTCACAGTACAAACTCAAAATTATGAACCTCATTAAAATTTCGACACATGAGAGGCACATCAACCAAAGCAAGTGACCATATTCCCTCTTAAGTACCACGCAAGACAGAAATTGTTACGAAATAAAATAGGTCGACCCCACTTGGGAACTATTCAGTCAATAGTTACAACAGATCTATAAATCAAAACGTTATAAGTGTAGGTACATTACATTTCAATTCAAGCTACCACGTTCGTCGACATTTCCCTTCCTTTTTCCTTTCTTAGGCCGGACGGAAAAGTGGTATTCTTGGAGGACAGGGCTCCATCGGAGCAAGCGTTCATTCTTTTGAGATCATTACACTTCCGCGGAATCTTGGAGTAGGACGACAATTACAGACCCATAAAGAAATTGATATCCTCTTCTAGTAACGGGCTCTGTACATAACTCCGTCTTTCTGAACCTACACTTGTCGTAGTTCCCGGCTTACATGAACTCATGAACATCAACATCGATACAAAAACAAAGGGTATTAACCTGCCTATGAACACGCCCATCTAGTTAGTCTTATAACCTACCGATGCTTGCGTCTCTAACTGAAAAGCACAAAGCTCCTCTGGGCGCTTCAACTTTATACTACTCACGTCCACACAGGACACATGCGATTAAAACAATAAACAAACAAACAAAAAAAACTTTCGCATGAACCCCGAAAAAACTCACAAGGAATATCCCTGCTTCCTTACGCTCACTCATAACTCCTAACGTCGCTCTTATTACTCTACTTGTACGACACACCCTGACGCACGCTCCGATGCGTGTTATTATGCAACCTCACAACGCTTATCTTTGAAAGGAAACATACAACGCTTAAGAAATAAGCAAAACCTAAAGCTAGTTACCTAAACTGCATCTGGTATCCGAGATACTACAAGAAAACATTCCAAAACCAAAATAAACAATCAAAACACAAGTTAAAAGCAAAACAAACAAGTCCGGCAGCGACCGTTTCTCAAAACATTTCGGCTGTCACTCATTTTTGAGACGAACGCGCGGTGGTCGCGCCCTGTGGGCCTTTCTTATCGAACGGGGAATGCAACAATGGCAAAACCCATTCGCTTCGCCTACGAACCCCACTAAGCTCCTCGCTGACGACCGACGTTCTTCCCCTCGTTCGTACTCCTGCGCTCCCCTCAAAGCGGCCGTGGATAGAGCGACGTGACAAGGCACGACGGGAGAACTTACCCCTTACCTCTGTCTGGATTTGCGCACAACCTGCTTTCCCTTTTCTTTTCGTCCTTCGACTCAATCGCATGCAAAACACATTTGACTCCGATGACAAACGCCTCGCTTTGCCTCCTACGCTCAAAGGTTTAGAGCCTTTATTCAAATGGGTTGTGCGCTTGGTCGCACTCCTGGCTCTAGGACGCCGCTTCCGTCTATGCGCCTTCCTGGTGCTCGTTTTCGCGCCTCTCGCTCGCATCTCACGCTCCTCAGCCATCTCGCTGCTCTCGTTAGCTGTCTCACCCGCCAAGTCCGAATGAGTTACTGGCAAGACATCGTCTCTATTGCTTGCCGGACTGGCGGACAGCTTAGCGCGTACGGGAAGAATGCAGCGGTTTCCCTCCGAACCACCTGGCTCGCCTGTCTGGGCGCTGTGTACAACTGCAATGCGCTCTCTACTCTGTTGTTCTGCGCCATCTCCTGAACTTGCTCTGGCGTTCTTGTTATCCTCATGGCTATCGTTGCCTTTTCTACGCCTTTTTGGACAGTCATTTATGTGTTCAGGCGCGAGGAATGTCTCGAACTCCGCATTAACCCTTTTAGAGCTGCTGAAACACGCCTCGGCCCCGCAAGGAACACTTTCCTGAAACGTCTCTGGCTCTAGACAAGCGACGGCCTCGTCCTGCACGCGCTCTACATTAACCCACTTGCAGAGGCGCTCATCTTTCTCTAACAGGTACTCCCAACTCGCGACCTGTCTCTCCTTTGTCTCAAGAGGAGGCTCTACCTGTATCTCACTGTCATCAGAAGTGCCATTTACTCCTCCTTTAACTGCTAAACGCTGTCGCTCAATTTCGAGCTCTAACCTTTTGATCTCCATTTCCTCTTTCTCCTTTTCGTACTCCCTCTTCATTTCCTCCTCCTTCAGAGTCTTCTGAACAAGTTCCCAAGCAATTTTGATGCTTTCCGCATTATTACTACTTTCATCTATTGTTTTCAATAGATCACGCTTTTTCAGCCCTTCGTCGCATTCCAGTTCCAATTCCCCACACAACAGCAACAATTCTGCCCTTCGCAACTTCATAAGGTCCATGATCACTGCTTTTAAACGCTGGCCTTGCCCTCTCAATGATGCTCAAACACACACACTTTGCATCCTAACACTTCTCGATTCCCAGGAATTCAAAATATTAACCCAGAAATTGAAAGCCTGGCAAATCTCAATGCAGAAGCCAAACGCTCACCCACAGTTGCAGTGTCATGTCACCAGGTCCATCCCGTCCGCTGATCACCAGTGTTCGGGGCGAGGCCCTCCCGACTGCCCTGGTTTCCTCGCGTCCAGGCAGACGGTCGCAAACCTCGTCTTCCAGAAGAGCTGCTGTTGGAGAGAACTGGACTGAAGAGCCGATAAAGAGTACGAGAGGTTTATTTTACATTTTTACAGTTCAAAGGTCAAAACAGAATCCGCTCCTCAGGCATTCGCTTGCCGCTTTTACCCCCTTCGCAGTCCCTAGACGCCAGGCCTAGGGAAACAGGGGAAGACGTTCTCATCCAATCAGGTCGCCAATCCTGAGGGTCATCTTGTCGGCACCGCCTCCCCAACACACACACACACTCACACAAACACGTGTGTTGTTCCTGCGACGCTGTCGCATCGGGGAAATCACGCCTCCAGCATGCGGGGAGTCCGTCGTCTCGCCGCTCGGGCCGACCACCCATGCTGTCAACCGGTGGCCGCAGGCCTGGCAACTTCACAACTTCAATGACATGCGCCTGGACAGCTGGTGTTGATCTGAGCGTCGGCGGCCTATCGGCCGGGGACACTCAGCGTGGTGGTCCGAGGTCCCTCTTCCATCTTCGGCGGAAACTCGGCGTCGCGTCTTTTCCAGGGGCACAAAGGCGCCATGTGTCGCATTTCCGCGCCGGCACCAGCGACAATTGTGTTGTCCCGACTAATTGCAAACATGCACCTCCTGGTGCACGAGAAACAGCCGGGCGCCTTCGCGCTCCTCCTTGTCGCCGCAAAGTGAGGTGGCTGCCTTTCTTCCGTCCCGGCGCCCGCGGCAAAGGGTGGCTCGCCGATCGCAACAGGGCTTTTAGCTTGTACGTATACTTTTTAACGTTACCGTGTTACCGGAATACCTGATTGCGTTTACCGTTTTACCGGAACGCATGTTTTAGAAAAGTTTTAGCACACCATACGTAAACGTTTACGTACTTACGTAAACGTATACCTTTACGTTTGCCCAAACCACCAAATTGCGATGATAACTGCATTTAAACTATATTTAATTTAGATAAGATTGAATCACTACTGCGGCAAAATCATCAAAAAGGTTTTTTAGCGTGTAAGGTATCCCAATGTACGCGAAGGAGTATAAAACGTATAAAATATCAGGTTACCGGACGATGGTGTCGACATCTTGTGACGATTTGTGCAACCACAGTCATGGACACGTTTGTTTTCGCTGAGTGTTTTTGAGGGAAGAAATGATTAAAAAGGCAACTCATTCGTAGTTATGCCACTGCAAGGCATTCACATAAGAAGTAGAATGCACGATGTTTCTGCAATACCAATTCTGTGCTTGCCTGGTTCATATTAGCCCCGCTAGATGGCGCCACCTATCCGGCATGTCGGGCATGTCAGGGGTTTTAGGCCTCTCACGTTTACTGTTTCGGCCCTTCGGCTTGCTAGGTCACTAGCGTCGGCAATCCTGCTGAAACAATTATCGCTCGCACTTCGGCTTATTTTGACTCGGCATCGGCGGCTGGAGTCTCCTCAAAGCGGATATCGCGAGTAGCCACGAACGAAGGTGGATTTGCGAGGTAGGGCCGCAAACGTAAAGCCTATCTGGCGAGTAGTTTACGTTCCGTAAAAAGTCTACGTTCCGTAAAGGCCCGCGCATGCGCAGATTCCTTCCGGTATCCGGTAACACGGTAACGTAAAGAAGTATACGTACAAGCTAAAAGCCCCTAATAATCCTTCGGCACTAACGTGAGTGTTAAAAAAGGGCATCGGGATACCGAACATACAGCAGCGTTCAATATGACGTGCAATACGGGAGAGCATAGCCTCACGTGCTCAAAGATTGCGCAAGGCTTCAACTTGACCTAATTTCCACAACTAAATTACGTTGTCTTTTTTCGAACCATGTGAAGTCCGGGAATGACATTTATTTGTGGAAGTGAAATCAAGTTGCAGCTATGCGCAGTCTTTGAGCCCGTGAGGCCATGTGCTCCCGTGTTGCAAGTAATATTGAACATTGAACACGACTGTACTTTCGCCAAACAATGGTACAATGCGACAAATGCGTTTCCAAGCAATTATCGTGCTTCTCATCCATGAAGTGGGACCCAATAGAAATTGAACTCGCAAATGAGTGCACTCGTCCTCTTTTTTTTTCTTTTGAAATGTTTAACCTTTCCCATATTTCACCTGCTTATTACAAAAGAAATAGTCACTTCAATATTACCCCTACTTTCCTTCCAAGTGCTACTTTGACAAGTGACAATACAACGCGACTTCACCGGCGACGAGCTGTAAGTACAGAGGCCATCGCGAATGTTGCAAGTTACTAGAGTGATAATAAATGATCTGCGATATACAGGGGATATCGCGCTACTTGCTATACCCTTAACAATCATTCCTCGTGTTTCGGAAACCTTACTTGCACGTACCATCCCGTGCCCAATCAACCTCCATCATCACGCGTGAATCTCGTATACACTCCTCCTGGTCGACACGCAGATTCAAACGCGTTTCGTATGGCGCTCTACACACAGAACAGGAATATGAGCCGCCCCATCACTGCAGCAGTCATCACTACACCGCCTCCGTTATTCCGGCGTTTCTTCTTCCATCCACGATGCCACTCTTCCGGACTGCGATTTCCTGCTCGTTAAGCATCGCATCGCCGATGCTCCTACCAGCACGCCGGCACTGGGCAAACTCGACGCTGTTGTAAATGCTTCTGTGGCGTGCTTCGCGGCAGTTCTTCGTTATGGTGCTTCGCAGGTAACGATGATGGCGGTTCTCACGCTCGACACTGCACGTCGCACTTAACAACGCGCAGCCATGCGCGGAACTGATACATCCATCTATCGTCGTCTAGATGCGGTAGTATATTACTCCAGGCGAAGACGCGACTGTAAGCACGCTACTTACATACGTGAACGCATTTGAGAACACGTTCCCCTGTACAGTTAATGCGAACACGATACCCGCGAGAGGGCGCTTGGTGAGTTCTTACATTTTACGCAAGCATTCTCGGTGATAGAGAGAGATAATAAACTTCAACTGCACACATGGAGTTGTGTTGCTGAAGGCAGGACGTCGCCAATCTCAATTGAAAAAAATTTTGCAGTGGCTTAGCTCGGCTATGCCAGGATATACGTAGCGTTAGCAAAGGTTCAGCTGATTATTCTTAGCTTTCCTGATTGTCTAGATTGTCTAGGATTAGCTTGATTATCATGCTTACTGCTGCTCCAATGACACACACGCGGTATACGTATTATGTGGCACATGTATATGCCACATAATGCCACACACGGATCTGAACGAAGGGAATGCGTGGCGAAAGTAAACGTTCGGCCACATCGTTCAGAACCGGTAGACCTGGCGGCATGGCCGGGTAACGGTACCCATTGGTAACGCTAAAGAGTGGAATCTTCTGCTTAACGAGAAAGTTCTTGCGTGTTGTACAAACCCGCGCCACGGTTTCAGCCCACTCAGGCGCCGCCGCTAAACTCAACGTTTCACGCGTGGCACTACTCAGCGGCGTCAAGTCTTTCATGTGCCATAGTATTTCGCACACGTCGCACACATATCCAAACGGATTGTTTACGAAGTCCGTCAGGAAGGTCCGAGTCGCACTGGCGCTTTCACTGAGTTTCACAGTGTATTCAGTCGATCGGCGAGCCTTGACGTCATCGACGGCGTCTTGTTGCTGCTGCAGGGATGGTCGGGCACGTCGCTCAGCCTCCTGGCGACGCCGCTTTGCTAGACGTTCGTCCCTTTGCTCCAGTGTCTCCGCAGCACGTTTAGCCTTCTTCTGTTCATTCCTCCTACGCTCAACCGCTAATTGCCAGGCAACTACTTCGGGATCCGATGAGTCAAGCTTCTCCGCTCTTCTGCGCTGTTGAGCAGCATTTGCGCTCTCCTTCTCCATGGCTATACCACACTGGCAAACGCCAGTCAGAAGCGCAGCGGCTCCAGCACAGTGTCAGACGGCGACTGCACAGCGAATGCGAATAGCTGCGCGCGCGACAGCGCCAGTGCGTCTACCACGGCTACGACGTCACTCCTCTGGAATTCGCAGACGGGCGGCGGTGAGTTGCGCGCGGCCATAGAGCGGCGGCGGCGGACGTCACTCGTCTGGAATTCGCAGACGGGCGGCGGCGGAGTACGCGGGAGGTGTCGGCTCCGGTGTGTGACATCACTGTGTGACATCACTGATCCTCGCGCATGCGCAGCACGGTTCTTGATGTGCCGCGCGAAACGGGCTTGGCTAGGCCAGTGTAGCTAACGCTACAAAAGAGACACCATAATTACACTGGTGATGTTGAAAGAAACTATAACGGAAGTCATACCAACAATCACAAAGGGTGTCGTATGATACACGTAGATAGAAAACTAGAAGTTTTGGACGAGAATATAGAATTCACGAAAGCGTTGCGAAAGCACGCCGCAGGCAGTAACGCGAGAGAAAGGGCGGATAAAGTATACAATTGGCCAGGATTTGCAGCCGTGACCCAGGGATACATAGAATGGCTAAAAAGTCACAATCACGCATCGGGAGAGTGAGAAATACGGCTACGTAAATGTGGCCGTGGGTTCCGTCGTAAAAGAGGACAAGTCTCACAGCTGGTGGCGACGCAACAAAGGCCACCAGGCCATCATAGCAGTCCAGGAAACCGGAAGAAATAAAAAAAATTACAAAAAACTACATCTATACTTCACTTTCAATAATTTCAAGAGATGAATAGTAATTACTGAGAAAAGTCAAACTCAAAATTAATACCTATACTACACTTTCAATAATTTCAATAAGAGCTGAATAGTAACGACCGAGAACAGTTAAACCTCACAATAAGTAACGTATTTGAACCGAGCTGAAGACGCCGAAGATGCACAGAACGCATATCCCCTTAATAGCCTTGAAACTGTTGGACGCTTTTAGCAAATAACCCTACCGAACTTAAACTTGTCTCTCTCCTCGTGCCTACGGGGTAACGTGGCATATCTTGGGATTATACTACAAGATATACGTCGAGAACTTGGAACTTGGACATCGTGGTCATGTACTTGTGGGGCTTTGGCACCTCTACATTTTCCCACCCCTTTCCATAAAGCTGACGTCATATACCTTTGCGTCGCTCACACACTATTTTTTTTCCACAGTATTAAACATAACCTGCCATGGGTATTGGCACCGAGATTATCAGTGCAGTGCTAACAGGCATATTTCAATATACTTTTAGAGATACCATGTTTAGCGAAATTACAGTTTAAAATATTTTAAACAACTAATGACTTAATAAGAAACGTCTTCGTTTCATTCGTACTGCATAGGAACGTGTACGCTCTCAATACAAGTTTACAACGCTTGTTAAGTGCCCCAACTATGGACAAATAAACTATTTGTTTGGATGTGTAACAACACAACAACGCATGCGCCATTTCATTCACCTAAGTGTCTTACTAAACTTCTTTTGCCTCAGCGTGCTTTAGGGTCTTTCAGTTCTGCATTTGGCTTTAAGATGTAGACCATCCCCTTCTTCCCCTAACCCATCAAAAGAAAAAAGAAAAAAAAAGGAAACGAAGAAAAGAGAGAAAGAAAGGAGAAGAAAAAAATCACGCCATATCCACGAAGTGAATGATGATGAGTGGGCGAAGCTCGATTGTTTTCATCCATGGCAGAAAGAGAATGTGTGGTCTGGAACGCGCTTATACTTCATGGTCATCAGCGTCATCGTCATCTTTATCACGTGGAGTGGGTACATTCCACTATACGTGGCTACCTACCTACCTACAACTACTACTACGACTACAGAGGAGGTACAGACCCACACCCTAAGGAGCTTCGTCCCTAAAACAAACTCGCATGTTAAAATTCCTCACAAGAAGAAATTCCTATTACTCTTTGGAACAAATTTAAGACTTCCTCTTTTATTTAGGCAGCCCGCGGCGCACGCATTGTATAGGCATGAGAAAACCCTGGCGTTTGCAGCAGTCGCCGTGTAACGCTTTAAAAGAATAACAGAAAAGCAAAATAAATCCTGCCGTGATCACCATTTACCATTCAACAATATACAGTATAACATGACCCAGTTCTTGGTTCATGCATTCAAGATTACGCGTCCACCTCATGATGACGCGGCTTTCATGAATGCAAAGTTACGCAGAGAAAACGGGAAGCATGTATTAGACACGCTCGACAAATGTACTTCCGGACTTATATAGTTATCATAAGCATACACGCGCAGAATGGCGCAGAACCTGGAATATTGCTTCCCGCAGCAGCCGCACACGGTGACTGCCGCAGGGTATAAAGTCGCAAAGCGAACCAGTCTAATCTATATGCAGCAGTTTCGGCCCCGGCACACCACACAATAAAGCACAACACATAAGCGCCAAAGTCCAGGTTGGCCAACTTAACAGAGATAACACTACTCTCTTTCTGTCAGATTTCTTTCTTTTGAGCAGTACGGGAGAAGCGTTCTGCGCTAATATGCATATTCATGAAGTGCGCCCTGACCCCGCACGCTAGTCGGATATGAGCTACGGGCATAAAGGGGGTTATGAAACGACCTAGCGAGGGACTAGATCGAGAAATTGTAAGCCCGCGAAGTCACCCGCAACTTTGTCTTTTAGTTCGCCGCTAGGCTTTCCACTGTGCCTTGTCGCGGCGCGGGAAATTTGCGGTCGCATGCGAAAGTGAGAGACGGTCTTGTTCAGGTGACAGTTATACGATGTGTTGCAACACGTTGTAATCTTCTTCTGCTGACCATCGCTTCTCCTGACGCTTTAAATACATGCGAGAAAGGCATTAGGATGAAGTTGTCGTTTTACGCATACCACTTGAACGCAATTTCAAGGTGACGCAAGACCTCATGAACTATGAACGAACACTTTAAATTTTTTTTCTTGCGAACAAGGCTTAAATACATCTTTCCCTTTACCACTTCAACAAGGTTACAATTTCTAACTTTTTGTTGAATGAAATTTATGTACCATTTTTTTTCTAACTTATTCAATGCCACTTGTCCCTTATGGGAAACATTTTACAGGGTTTTCCTACTCTATGTAGAAAACAACATAGGCATTCTTCCCAATCGAATAACACAAGACAGCCGACATCTGCGGAAACCAACGTCTGTAAGACTACTGCGCGACGTACGAAAGCATAATTATTACTAGACGACAGAGGCCATATAAAACAGAACAAGAGCACCATCTACACCATTGCCAGCTGCTTGGTTTTATTAAACAACAGGGTTACATTTTTTATGACCCGAGAACACCAGAGACGTATTATCTGAGAATGATGTAGCGCAGTCATAATTTCTGTATTATACAACCGGTTACGCTAGGCTACCTTTGTTCCGCTGCAACTCCGTTACTTAGTTTACTGGCCACAGTCCGATATCCAGTAGCTCGGAAGCACCATTCACCGCATTTGGCATTGTGTTTCGAACGAACTCTCCTTATGCGTCCGGGCCTTTCGGACTGTACCGGTAATCGCGCATTGTTCGTCGCGCTGGAAACGGAGCATCGTGTAAGTGGTTGTTACGTGAGACGGTGGATGAAGAGGTGAACGACGGCAACCCTTCTCTGCGGACAAACAGGGTCGCGTATTCACAAACGCGAGACAAGCCGCGAAGCCGAGACGAGCCGAAGGCGTAGACGAGAGGGCGTTAGAAGGGGCTCCAAGACGCGAACGACCCAACAATGGGCCATCGCACAACGAGAAAATACGAAAGAAGCAACGAAGAAACGGAAGAAACTCAGGTAGACACGTACCCGGCAGACACGACGATGTAAAAAAAAAAAAGGCCGTAACCGGAGCTAAGTGCGCGGGGCACGCCGCTCGCGTTGAAATCGACCCGCACGCGTACGCAACAATGCGTATACGCATTACGTGGGCAAGACGGTAGAGAAGGAGAGAGAGAGAGAGAGAGGACGGCAACGACCGGCAATATACGGTTAAATCAGTCCTTTCGCATGCAAAGTCGTCCTCGTTCGCTCCTTGCGAGATGGCTTTCTGCCTTGTGCCGGCCCCCCTTTTCAACACGTTTCCCCCCAGCCTCTTTTCAGCCGCACCCTTCGCAGTCTTTTGTCCTGCATATCCTCTACAGCTTCCTTCGAGAGCCAATATAACGGCGCGTTTGATGTCTGAAGCGTGACGTAGCCCCTTCCCCCCCCAACCCCCTCACGACAGAGCGTGTTCCGACCCGCCGTGTCTTCTTCGATACTTGTAGCGCCCCAAATATATGCACAAAGGCGGTGGTGGAACTCGAGATGCACATAAAAAAATAATAAAAAAGCTGATGACAGAGGAGAGCAAGGGGGGAGATTAAAAGGGCGCTCAAAAAAAAAAAAGGGGGGGGGGGGGGAAGAAAAAGAAGAACAGAGAGGGGCATGTTATGCATAAAACGGCCAACTGGTGCGCGTCGACGATCGGCGAAGCAGACGAGAACGAGCAGCTTCCTTGGACTTGTCGCCGATACAGTAAAGACGCTCTATCGCTGAAAACTTGGGTAACGGCGGCTAAGAACACGATAACAGTAAAGAAACAAAAGAAAGAAAGGTAGCCTACACGGCGTGAGGTGTAAAGCTAGAATGGCGCACTTTAAAGGAACAACGCTAGAAAGACAGAGGGAAAGATGCAAGTGCGAAGAAGGCGGTAAAGGAGCTGCAGATGCGCCGAGATGTGCCCGAACCCCTTTAGTCCATAGCCAGCCCGAAAATGTTCCGAGCGCGTCTGTAAGAGTGCGCACGTGCGAAAGAACAAAGATGCGCGAGTGCGTTACAAGCCCGAGAGATACAGGGACAACAGGGATGTGGAACAGGAAGGAAGGGAAATGGGGAGGAAAAAGGGAAGGGGGGGAAGCGCTGCGGGATACAGAGCACGCTGGGGGGCGCGTGTTCTCACCTGGGACTGATTTCGGAAAACGGCGATACAACAGAGCTCTCGCTAGGATGGCTCGCTAGCATCGCTGTAGCGTCCCGCGGGCCCCATTCCCGACGAAAACGGAGCACGCGTTCTGGCAACAAGGGGTGCCTTACGATCCTATGCACGCGCGCACGTAACACGTACTGCACGCGTTTATTTACGCGCGTGCTCGTAGTAAATGCTCTCTCTGCGCGCGCGCGCACATGGAGTTAAGAGAGAAAGTGGCGGGAGAGGAATACGCAGTACAAGCTTCGATATCTGTGTACGTGCCTGTGTTTTATTCACGCGTACACCCCGCTGCTTCTTTGTAGTCGTTGCTCGTTTTGTGTTCGAGGAGGAGCACGAAGCAGCCGACACGGTCGGGAATAAGCTGGCTCGCGTGGCTTCGTTCGCGGCCGCCCCGGCGAGTCGTTAAGGCTCGTGGCAGAAGCGAACCGCGAGTGCGTTTACGACCCGACGCTCATTTGGACGGCCGGCACCAATTGAAAGCGATAGGAAAGGGATATGTGAAGCCGGAGGGTGCCCAACAATAGCGGTGGTACGCAAAGTTGTCCCTTTATATTTTTTTTATTTTATTTATTTATTTATTTATTTATTTATTTATTTATTTATTTTTTTTTGCGTGCGCATGATAGCGGTACTAATTTTTTTCTATATGTGTGCTCTCGGGAAGTACCAAACATGCATGAATCGTACAGAGGCGTTTATTTTTTTCCTTTACGTAGCTGACGCAGCTTGTTAACTTTATTCTCATGTCTTGGCTACGGTGCTTGTCTATGCCGAGCTCGCATCCGCTTTATTTTTTTCTTTTTACAGCAGAGCTGTTATGGTCGAGCTCTGCCGTGCGTCGCAGATAGAAAATTATCATCATCATTAACCGGCACGCGCTCAATCATCGTCCAAGCATTCTGTACAGATAGTTAACAAGAGGAACTGAAACATGCCCAGCAGCTCGGTTGTGACCCAGCCCTGCGCGGCTTAGCGCAAGCTGAGCTATTTTTTTCTTTCTTTTTCTATGAGATGAACAGTGGTATTTTATTCATCGACTCAACGAACATGTGCGAATCTCATCCGTGCCATGAGCCTGCAGTTACGTTTTACATTTCGGAATGAGCTGCAACCGAATCAATCAATCAATCAATCAATCAATCAATCAATCAATCAATCAATCAATCAATCAATCAATCAATCAATCAATCAATCAATCAATCAATCAATCAATCAATCAATCAATCAATCAATCAATCAATCAATCAATCAATGGGTATACAGCTCGAAAGAACAGCATAAAACAGAGGATTCCACGTGGGACAACTGCTCAAAGCAATGAATATTATCTTTTGGCATAGTCTTCAATAGATGTGGCGTGTTGACGACCCACCATATTAATACTTCAGTGAAGTCATTTTATCTCGCCTCATTAAGCATAACTAATGCACCAGTGGGTCGTGCAACAACAACAACAACAAAAATTCGCAGCCGCATTGTTCTGACAATGATTATAATTACGACAGCATTACACATGCTCCCTTATGCAATCGCCTAAGACCACTCGAAGGCAAAAGCCATTTTCTTTTTCTTCTTCGTAGATGTTTCTTATCAGTAGATGCTTAAAATTTTTGTTTCGGATCCTTAACAACAGCTTCAAGATAAACACGTCGAAAATACATGTCGCTTTCCGAATCTCGACCTACACGTCGAAAGCATGCCAATAAACTAAACGGAATATTCATATAGTAATCAAACATTTAAACATTCATTTTTTCCACTTGCCATCAGGGAGTGGAATCAACTATACACCCATCTGTCACAAACACCATATTGCCCTCGGAAGTCGCCAATAAGATTGAAGGTGCAAAGAACTAATGTTTCCTCAATCAAATGTCATAATGCCTACTCCCATCCGCCCCTAACACCTGCCGGTTGCCTCCCTTGGCACAGCAAGAACACATACGGGATAATTGCTTCTTTTCTTTGTTTTGAATGCTTTTCATGGCATGTCATACTGCTCTTTTATTGTACAAATAGTGTTCAACCTTAGACACTTTCACTTGGGTGATATAATAAATGTATGCTAGTTTTTTGTATGCATTTATGTGACCACTATTGGTTTTAATAATATATTTACTGTAATTTCTCTTTCCCTAAATTTGTCGCATATTCGATTGTTTTCGAAACTTTTCATATTGTACAGGCTTTTTGTATTGCCCTCCTGCTACGCTCTCAGCTGAGAGCAACAATATTGAAAATAAAGAAATAAAATAAATAAATAAATATATTTATCCCCCCCCACGCTCCCTTCCTAAAGCTTTCTGCACGTAGCGTCGTTTTACACTGCCTGTTACGCTCCCACAGTATATAACTCGGGCGAAAACGCACACACACATGCGCGCGCGCGAGCATGCAATAGGTTTTGTTTCGTTCATTCAAGGCACAGAAAATGACGTAAAATTACCTTACGAGGTACGGCTAAAGGGTGGGCAATCGCCTGTCTGCATCGTGCAACCCTGGTAGCACAGCTGCTATAAAAAACACACCAGTAACCAGTATACAAGCAGAGAAAACATAACAATAAGTATTATTCTTTGGGTTCCAAGATCAGACAGAAATGCGAGGAAATGAAGAAGCTCAATATTCTCAAGAGGGAGATACGAATTTTAATGACACGCTGGAAACGTTAGCCTAAAACGCAGACGTACCTGCGGGCTACACATTTGATTGGTCACGATCGGACATGGCGGAGCTTTCGTTTGTCTATTCTTCAGCGTCATAGTTGTTTCGACATGCGCTGCCCTACCCCGCAATGACAGCTTCTTTGATGATCACCTAGTATGGTATTCTTGGAGCTTTGTCATAATACTGACACACCCTCTGACTGCACGAACACAGAAATCACACATGGTCGCAGACACAAACAGGCAAAACCGAAACTTTCGTGAACTTTATGCAGCCTGTGGACCTGAAGAACGCCAGCAGCGCCCCCCGTGGCACGTAACGTATAAATGGTTAGTTGAGTTTGTTCGTGTTGTGTTCTCCTTGAGGAAGATCGAAGTCTCGCCAAGGAGATAATTATCGGCGTTGATGAAGCAGGAGGCAGGTTGGAGGTTATGAAAACTTGAAGATATATTGTAGCAAAATATTTACAGTCAGATATTTACAGCTTGCCGAAGCATACAGACAACAACATAGACGTAAACAGCGTCTTACTCTTCTACCTAACTCTCATAAGTTAGAGTCTAGAGCACTGTTACTACATACAAAGAACCTCGTCTCACTGATCGACCACCGAGTGGTTACGGCCCAGACATAAGTTACATCGTACGGAGCCTTACTGATTGCAGCCTAGACTGAAGGAAAGCGAATTCCCTCCAGTCATTATTCCGTTGCGGTAAACAAAGAAAAGGGGAGGTGACCACTGCTGGTCCGCCTCAACATTCTGTTAGCCAATCTGTTTACCGCCAACTTAAGCCACTCCTTTTTGGGCTGACCTAATCTCGATACCAGTGTTTTAACAGTTTCGACAGGCCTTGGCACTCTTTCTCATCATGGCTCTCTCCCTCTTCCTCACACGCACTCAGCGAGACGGAGCCGCGGTGCCGGTCGTTAAAATAATGGGGAACAGGCCGCCACTGTCCTCTCGGACGGTCAAGGGAAGCAAGAGGTGTTTGCCTGTCATCGCTCCCCTCACATTCGGACCGCGCGTCGCCACGCCGCGACCTTCAACCCGAGCTTGCCTCTAGGAAGCATTCAGCGAGACGGAGTCGCGGTGCCGGTCGTTAAAATAATGGGGAACAGGCCGCCACTGTCCTCTCGGACGGTCAAGGGAAGCAAGAGGTGTTTGCCTGTCATCGCTCCACTCGCATTCGGACCGCGCGTCGCCACGCCGCGACCTTCAACCCGAGCTTGCCTCTAGGAAGCAGTAGCAAGGTCATGTAACCGGAGCCACGGAGAGCTGCCGCCTGGCCGCGCCCGAAACGAGCCGTTCGAGGGAAGCCGTTTGCGCTCCAGAGATAAGCGCACAGTCAAAAGACCGTGCGGAGAGAGAGCCGAAAAAGAAGTTGTATAACGTACAGTGCCGCCTGTCTATTCTGCACGATTGACATACGAGCGGCAGAACGTAACATGGTTATTTCCCGCGGGCTAATATTAATTTGCCAAAACTCCAAGCCCGAGTCGCAATTCAAGAGTACAATATTTAAATATGCAAAGATTTTGTCTAAAGTAAAGCGGCATCTGTCACAGATAACGTGCCACATGTCCTCAGAAACGTTAAGCAGAGAGTATGTCCTTTGCATTTCATGCTGACCCGAAGGTCGCGGGTTCGATCCCGGCCGTGGCGGTCATATCTGCGATGGAACCGAGAATGCTAGAGGCCCGTGTGCTTAGGTTTAGGTGCACGTTTTAAAAAACCCAAGCTGGTCAAAATTTCCGGAGCCCTACGCCACGGCATGCCTCATAATCGTGGTTTTGGCACGTAAAATGCCAGAGATTGTTGTCCTTTGCATTTTGAGCCTAAAATATATGTACTTCACGCAACTCATAGTTCGCACGCAACGTTTTACGCTTGTGGGACTCTTAGGGCCCTTCACATTTACCGGATGCAAATATATGCTTAAAATACATTATCAGTTTTTACTGCATTTAGTTCGCAACTGGAAGACAGTTCACAATTGTGCATTGAAATCACAGGTTCCTCTTTATCTTTATTCCACGCTGTATATCTTGGTAAACCAAAGCCAGAGTTACAAGCGCACAACGGAAGAGATACACACAATGAGAATGTAAAAATAAAAAGAAAGAAATAGGGATGACGAGAGCTATAAAAAAAAAAAGCAATCTAACGTGCTACGCCGCATGAAAGTCAGGTACGCGTCCTGAAAGTTTCATTAATAAGGCTAATGAACACACGTTCGCGAGGTTTAGCAGTGCAGAATAATCCGTAGGCACTAGACGCCACAAGAAAAAGAGAGAGAGAGAAAGTACGAAACGGATGGAAGTCTGTACTTCTATCTGAATTTGTTATATAAGATATCCCTTCCGCATAGTTTCAGTGGGAGGCATTGCGTTATTTGCTACATTTTAATTGTTCATTTTTTTTTACTGCTTAGTGAAGTACTTTGGTAATTATTTGTCCACCAGCTCAGCGGTTTTGCGCTCCACCCTAAGCTGCTCTTTCGTTACGAGCTCAGAGCTGCAGACTAAAAATAGCAAGATAAGTGTCTCGACGTGAAACGCATCAGCAGCACAGTTTCCATGCTCCCATATCTCGCGCTCGAAACTTTTTTTTTTATGTTATTCTCAATCCGAATGTTTGTTTTCATCTGTGCTCCAACATAAACGCTCCAAAACAAACTGAAACACACACACACACACACACACACACACACACACACACACACACACACACACACACACACACAAAAAAAAAAACTAGCTCAATTTCAAAACTTAAAAAACACTACTTCTCCCCCTTCTCAATGATAAAATAGTAACTCTGGCTACTAAGACCATATTTAATTGCTGCAAAATGCAGAATCTTCACTCTATGGCCTTGTGTTTACTGCCGTACTGTCTTAAGGACTCTCCCGCATTTACCACTAACATTTTCGCTCTCGTGGCAAACCCTTTCGTGGTGGTGATGTGAAACAGGCCCGCCATAAAATTTATTCCTCGTGAACACAAAACAGCAAAGCAGCTCCAATAAATACAAAAGAGCAAGCCCAGTATTCATATATATAGTCAAGTCAAGAAATGATGGAGCACACTTATGCAAATTGAATATTTTTTAGTGTTTAACGTTTCGGCCGTGGCACGGCCTTCGTCAGAATGAACAGACATACTAAATATATATATATATATATATATATATATATATATATATATATATATATATATATATATATATATATAACAAGAATTATATTTAGCCACTTTGTTTCACGCCTTTAAGGAAGCCTGCCGGCTGCTGTTCCGAACACTCGCAAATTTTCCTCCAAGCTTACTCTTGTCGCACTCAAAAGGGTGCTAATGTACAGCGCGAACAAAGCGCGAAAAGAAGCTCGACTGTTCGCGCGGCGCAACCCGTGTCATTGTGTTTTGGGACGCGTCGCTGTCGCTCGGTTGATGAATGGCCTTCGAGTAAACCGTTGTTCCCTCAATCGCAGCGCTTCACTTCAGAGTGATGAATCACTCTCGTCGGCCGGTGCCGCGCTCAGTCGCTGTTTACAGATCGCCGAGAATGCCTCGCTTTTTTATGAGCCTCGCAAACAAAACACACGTAAACTGTCATTGGTATGTGACGCGCAAGAACGGTATCAAAACACCGGACTTCCGTCCCGCTCTCACCCATACACAAACACATACAACATGCTCTTCCCAAATTTATCACCTTCCAAACAAGGATCCCCCAAACAGGTCGTTTTCAGTCCGAACGCTTTCTTTGATCTTGAATTGAAGCATACGTGGCTGGCTCAGCGTTTATGTAATCTTCACAATGCTGCTATAAGCATGAGCTAGTAAGGTTAGTTTATATCCAACGAGAAATGTGAAAAAAAAAGAGAGTGATAGAAATGCAACGAAAAACGGATTGACTGTAGAACCTTGGTTTCAAGAGCCGGAAGTGCCACTGAATTACAGGAGCTCAAGTGCTTTCGCTTAAGTGATACGCTTTCTGGAACCCACAACGTGACAGAACCGGCAAGAATTGTTTTAACAAAATAATCTTATTGTTGTTACAGAAAGAAATAGTCGTAGTGTGTCTGGAATTCCAAATATGCGGAAAAGAAGAAGACCAATTTGTTAACAACCGGACGTTATGTCAGCAATACCCGTGCGGCCTTACATGGCAGGGGTCAACGTCCTTCAACAAGGTTCGAACTTTCTTTCCATTGGACGCCGTCAAATCCAAGCAAAAAAAAAAAAAAAAAAAAAAAAAAAAAAAAAAAAAAAAAAAGGACGCACACTGAGGGGCCTGTACAGTCACTGGCCACAGCGACCGCTGTCAACCCAAGCACATGGCTGAGACAAAACACTGTCTCCCTTTCGGTTACGGGGAAACTGCGCGAAAAAAACGTGGACAAAGGAAGGAACAACAGCACAGGCGCATTCCCTTTCGGCTAGCCGCTGCGTGCATGCACACGTGGTCATGAGGGGAATACACGGGCGGTTTTTTCCTTTCTTGTGTCCACAAGCTGCTCGCTTATCGACAAGGATTTGTTCTTAGGCAAAAAATACTACCACACAAGGAACGGTGGAATTGAGGAAAAAAAAAAAAGGAACACATGAGCCATCTGCGCAGCCTAGTCTGCGACGCCACCCTAGTCTGGAAAGGGCCTCCCAGAAGGCCCACATGTCACTCTAGTCCCTGTGCAGCGGGAGATGGTTGCGAGCAGGGTGTTCGGCCGCCTGCACGTGATAATGGGACGTTTCCTGCGCGCACCACTCGTCGATGCCCTTGCCCTCCATTGGACTGCTACGGGCAGCACTTCGAACGGTTCTCCCTCCCTCCCCTTCCAAGGACGACAACCTGGTACAGCGAAAGAGAAATGGGACAGGCGAAGTCGTGTTTCGTGTCACGCGGCCTGGGTCCGTCGTTGAACGAAACCACACGCCGTCACCGTCAACACCGAAGTCGCCGCCGGTGCCTCTGAGACGTTCGCCTTCAGGAGCTGCCGCAGCCGCCGCCGCCGCCGCAGCTGAACCGGCCGTCGTGTCTGCGACCTCCCACATCGCTAAACACTACTACTGCGTACACCATAGTGCGCGCGAAGGCCAGCGCTTCGCGTGTTTGCCGAATGCAAACTTTTGTCCGCTTTGTCTTGTTATAAAACGCGCGCATTTAATTTATTCTTTCTTATCCAGGCCTGCACACTCTTTGGTCCCTGGCTCTTGTGCTACTTGACTCGCTGCGTACGTGAGAAGTTGAGTGTGGATTAAGTTTATCCTATGCTCGTTCAACAAGACGGTAGGCACACGTTTCAGGAACAGCTCGAAGACACTCTGTGCGATAAACAAAGTGATCGGAAAAGCACTCACTTTCTTTCTTACTCATGGCTAATTATTTCGCATTAGTCGTAATGCGTGTATGTCAACTTCTTCGAACAATTACTACGATGCTTTTAACATGTTGGCATTGTTCAAATCTTTGTTAACATTATATGCAAATCTGTTCGAGAAAGAAGTAATCCCACTCGCGAGCACCCTTTATTGGCTTGTTCTTAATACAAAGCTTACCAAAGGATGCCTAAACACAATGCGCGTGATTGTGAAGAACATGTGGGAGACATTCAGTGGGAACAGAATTCCAAGGCCGAAGAACCCTACATCTGTTCTTTTTGTTTCTTTCTTTTATTTCTTAACAAAGGTCGAGATAATGAGTTTAACGGGTGATGGAATAAGTCATCCTGCGTATGATAACCTTTTTCTTACCTACGCCACAGATGTGCAACGAAGGCTAAGTCAAGAGGGCTCACTCGAAAAAATTTCAACGAACAATATTCACATATCAGTGGTTCATCATCAACAATAACCGGAACAGAAAATTGTAGGAAATGCGCGAGTGGTGAATACACACAAACCACGCGTCGGTGAATTTCATCGCTAACCGCAGCTCACAAGACCGCAGCAAAGGAGCGGGGGAAACTGCAAGCGCCTCCGCGAAAGCAACTACCTGTTTTGCCGGAGCCACTTCTATTTGAAAAGCTCGACTGCCCCGGATCAACTGATTTTTGACTGGGAAGAGTTCATGTTTGGGGAATGTTTATCCGTGCACACGCACCACGACACCTTTGTTAAAAGAAGCGCTCGTTCCACACAGGAACCTTACCTGCTGTGCGCACACTGCCAAGAACTGTCCAAAACAAGCACAGTTTTGCCTTGCGTTCCGGCACGTCCATCACATACGAAAGCGCAACACTAGAGATGGGACCACGTTGCATTTCAGGACACATTCCGCAAAAGGAGAATATCTTACTCTATATCTCCCACTCACTCACTCTCTCAAGAAATACATATAAAGGAATCTGTCACTCATACAAATGGAAATGACGTACAAAACGCAACGAAGATTTCCAGCCGGGGCGCTTACTAACACGGTCTTTTCATCTCAGATGCATCCCTACGTGGGGCGAATCCCGATCGGCGTTTGGTCTAGTAAATTGAGCCCTACCGCACTCTCGCGGAAAGAGCTGGGCGTCCAGTCCACGCGGGGAGCAAAAAAAAAAAAAATATATACATATATATATATATATATATATATATATATATATATATCATAAAAGAAACCTACACACGCACTAACATACACAAAAGGCAAGCAAACGCGCGTACAGCACGGAAGATGGCAGGATGGCTCATCCCCCCACGGCGCGTATTCCTCCATGGAGCTCCGTTACGTCGCGTCCGGATGAGCGACGCGCCCGCAAATGCGGTCCGGATCCGTTTTCGGGACCCACACTTTCTCGGGCTATACGCTCCTTGTTTGCCTTTCTTGTGTATCCATCCGCCGGCGCACTTTGCTTCCGCGGCGAGTAAATACAGATACCAAGCAGTGTATGTACAGTGAGTATAGTATATATATATACAGCTATACACGCTAGCGACATCGGAGAGCGTGAGACCGTCCCGCAGATGCGTGTCGCGCCGCGGAGCGGTGGCGTTCACTTCCAGTAACGAAGACAGAGGGCGATAACACTAGAGCTTAGAAAG
The DNA here is from genome assembly GCA_030522465.1 of Rhipicephalus appendiculatus. Taxonomy (NCBI): domain Eukaryota; kingdom Metazoa; phylum Arthropoda; class Arachnida; order Ixodida; family Ixodidae; genus Rhipicephalus; species Rhipicephalus appendiculatus. Next base: position 3,796,066 of record JALIZH010032999.1, read on the forward strand.
AAAAAAAAATGAAGAGACAGTTTGCATCAGAGGCGTCGCGGTTCCGTGGTTTTCCTCTTGTGTAAGAGCTGTATTGGCTGTATCCCTGGAAGTGTGTATCATATACACGTAGATATCATGTTCGTTGTTCGTGAGGCGATGAGCAATGCGTTTCCTCTACTAGCATCTCGTGTTTCGTACGTGAGGGTTTTGCGTTGCTGCGTAAGGGCATAGTATAGCCACGACCAAAAGCATTACACTTATGGGACCGGTCAATGACGGAGAAAAAGAAATAGATATTGCGCACTCGGTGATTTAATGTAATCTCTAAAATGCGAAGGGCACAGAGTGTAACGTTCGTTTTCATTTCGATGGTTTCTTACCGTGCAACGAAAAAAAAAAGTTACACACTACGATACCTTCAGAACCATACAATAAATACATTTCCTTCTATCGTGAGAACATAGAATAAACATATACGTTTGTGACTGTCCCGAAAGGCAATCGTGTTTTTAGCGGCGAGACGCTGCAAGAACTATTGGTGCACATAATTTCTTAAGAACACGTGAACACAAAAACTGTGCAAAATCTGACATCTCTCAGTCCTCACGGAAAATATATTTGAAGTAAGGTACCATTTGTGAGCAAAAGCTAGTAAAACGTGGGGATGCTTCCCGTATACCGTTATCACTTTTTGCTTTGCCTGACCCAAGGTATGTATCTTCGGTTAGCCGCCGCGTACTTTTCCTGTTCCCGGTCCGAAAGACGGGCCCACGCTCATTGACAACTCAATGCAACCGGAAAGATGCATTTGCCCTTCGTTTCGCCCAGCTGCGCTTGCTTGCTCAGACGCACATGTCTGGGGCAGCTCCTTCTACTCGCCGCCTCCAGCTCTTTCTCGTCTGGGCGTCTCCCTCCTTCCAATACATGCGCCGTCCAGCGTTGAATAATTGCTCCCGGCGTGCGGTCGCCTTTGATGCATTCTCGCCGGCGGCCCTGCGCAGTGCGCGAACGCGTTGCCTCTTTCAAGCGTGCGCCCAAGTCCCATGGCCTCTCCCCGCGCATTGCCTTTGGCGCGCATAGACAATGACCAGATGTCGCGCCGTTTTCCACGCACCCACCACCATCGCAGGGAACAACACCGTGGCAGCCTTCCTTGCTTCCTTATAACCGAGGGAGGGGACGTCCCGCCTTCCCCACGCGGCTTCCTTTTGTTCCCAAACACATCAAGAACACCCTCGCCGTCCATGCTGGTGTGTGTCTCAGCTCCGTGCGTTGCTTTTCCCCTCCTCCTTTGGAACGAAGTGCCGGCGACACCATCTCCCTCGCCGCCCGAAGGAGCACGCAGCTGCTTCGGTCCGTCTGTGTACGGAAATGCGGATCGGTCCATCGTCTAAATACTTCGAGGCTTCTCAGAAGAATACCGTGTTTTCCAAGGTCCTTATTTTTACCAACAATGCACGCCCGCTTCTAGAGCAAAATAATACTTCAATTAATAACGCATTCTCTGAAAACGCAAGTGTTTTCACGTCGTGAATCTTGGGACGCTACATTGAGTGCACCTACAAGGAGTATGCGGATCGGAGGAAGATGTACGTTTTTGGCTGCATGCACTAGCAGCGTCTAGCCGAAGCAGGTTAAAAACACTTTTAAAAAAAAGTTTTTTTTAAAGTTCTGTTTTAACCTACTTAGTCCAGCCACGGGCGCCTCCGTTCAAATACCATTGAAAGGGCATTAATGAAAACGTCCACTTATGGTGCACTGTTCGACAGGACGTCAGGAGGTACCCCGCCGATCAACGACTTCAAGGAAAGGAGGAGGTGGGAGGGAGGGGTGATGGTCATGAGGCTAGAAAGGCACGGGTGCGTCTCCATCTACGTTACGTTTGTATAATTAGCTTGTTGCGACACTAAGAGTTCAGGAATGCCGATAATTATGTAAAGTGTGCGAGACCTTGAAATGCTGAGAGCCGCCTTCTTTTCACAATGGCAAGTGAAGCCGCTTTGCTAACGCATAAAATATACACTAATACGTCTTGAAATTAAACCCGTTTTTTTTATCGGCGATATATACAAAGTCTGTGAATAGTCTGCTGTGTGTGGAATGTCCAGGAGTGTAAACCGCATTTCCCTTTAATTATTTTTCAGCGTGGGTGCCGTAGCAGAATTGCTTAGTATCCCGCTCTATGGTACACATTGTGATATAAATAATTAAGCGAAATGACGCCCGATAAATGCGATCATTTCTATTGCAAATAGCACAACACTCTGCAGATACGCTCAACGTAATAGAGAAATCTTCCGGTGATACCAACGAAATAATCTTCAAGTTTTAAGAGATTAAAGGCTCTACGAGAACAAACGAAAAACTCTTTCTTATGTACTATGGTGCTTTAACAGCAGGTACAATTGAAATAAGTGCTACATGAACTCTGTCTTATAGCTTCTCATCTGCTCCAACACTAAGTGAGGCACCGGAGTGCCATTTTTTAGGGGCGAAGCTCCTAAGGGTGTGATTCTGTCCCTCCTCTGTAGTTGTTGTAGTAGTAGTAGTAGCAGTAGTAGTAGTAGGTAGGTAGGTAGATAGCCACGTATAGTGGAATGTACCCACTACACGTGATAACGATGAAGTATAAGCGCGTTCCAGTATAGTGGAATGTGCCCACTACACGTGATGACGATGACGCTGATGACCATGAAGTATGAGCGCGTTCCAGACCACACATTCTCTTTCCGCCATGGATGAAAACGATCGAGCTTCGCCCACTCATCATGATTCACTTCGTGGTTTTTCTTGTCTCATAAAAAATGTACATTCTGGCCGCCTAAAAGTAGGACTACTTCTCTTAATTCCGATATATTAAATGCCCACTTCGCATACAGATATAATATTTTCTTTCGAGAAAGAGTAAAGGGAGGAAGCTTAATTACGCGCACACTTAGCGACCGGAAAGTAAGTCTACCGTATACAAGGCGGCGAATTTCAAAAGGCGCATATATAATGGGGCGTAGCCAGGAGTATCATCCTCTATATACACTGTTCGCTTCTGACTTTCGGCCATTATTCCTCGTCGTCTCTATTCTTGTGCACTTCGCGCATCTCTCCGCGACGCCATCCTCCCTCTTCGAGAGCACGGGATAGGCGCCACGCGGAGTTATATACGGAACTATCCTCCTCGGAGTCGTCCTCTTCGTAACTTTTTTGAGGCGTCGACGAACGCTGCCTCGCGTCGCCAGCTGCTCGGAGTGCTCTCTGCTAGGACCGTGTCGCGTTAAGGAAGGGAACGCGAGCGAGAGACAGCTTCTGCCGACACGGCCCTTTGTCGTGGAGCCGCCGCCGCCAACGCCGCCTGTTGTAGTTGTCGTAGTAGATTCCGCTTTCCGGCGTCGTCACCGTGGACAGCGTACACGAGCGGTAGCAGCGGCCATGACGTGAGAAGGAAAATAAGGGCTGTACATGAAGGGCCTGCAGGGAAGCGCATCCTCGAAGTTGTAAGAACGGTGTGGCGGCCGTGTTCGTGCCGAGTGGGAGGTCCTGCCTGGTTGGCGGCAAATAACACAGGACGCATTTTCGAGGATGGAAGGCGCTTTGTAGTTAGCGCAGGCGAGAGGAGATCGTAATCTAACGCGCAGAAAAGAATACAGATTTCGAAAGCGATATTTATCTTCCGATTACAAAGACGCGCGAAGTTATATAGAGGGCGTACCCGTAGGTGTTCGTTTGCTTTTCCCGTAAGACTTGCCCGTCGCCATCTGCGTACTAAACTTCGACACGTATACTAAGCTGCGTAAGAACGAGGCTGAGTCATATAAACCTATATTATTTTAGACATGCCTAGTACTGACGTAGCGAGTTAGAGGGGGGGGGGGGGGCGAGCCTGAAACAAACAAACAAACAAACAAACAAACAAACAAACAAACAAACAAACAAACAAACAAACAAACAAACAAACAAACAAACAAGCGAACAAACAAACAAAGAATATGCATATAGACAGTGTCGGTGACTTGAACGGAGACTAACAAACGGACGATGCACAGCATATATATGATGGACAAACTGTTCTGCAAGAAATAGACAACATGTACGTGCTGGAAAATTCCTTATAATTTTATCGTTCACATAGGGAACGTAAAAGAAACCGTTAAACCACAAATACGGAAAACTGCAACTAACATCCTGAACAAATTTCTTATGACGGTGATGTTCAGTCAATTTTAATCTGCTGCTGCGAACATCATAACATGAAGCTTCTCGGGGATTTTCAGTGCAGTTTCGCAAACCACCATTAGTTTTCTTTTTTTCAGGTCTTGCGTGTACTTGAAATAACCAAGCCTTACTTAACTGCAGTTGCGATACGTTTTGCCACTGCAGAAGCTTATATTTATTGCCCGGTTCTTTCTCAGACGTCGGACCATGCAACAGACCACCAACCTCAGGCATACAAAGTGTCACTTAAGCTTGCGCACTGTGGTGGAAGCCTAAGTTCCGACCCAGTACGTTTCTACATCCCCCTATTGCTCACCTTCGCATCTAATGAGTATCTATATACAACACCAGGACTTTGGGGACACAGCAGACAATCAGTCTTTCGCTCCCAACCCACGCCATCGCACGCACTCTTCCGCACTCAGATCACGCAGATGAAAAGAGCTTGTGCAAGTGAAACCCCGAATCCGCCCATCGGAGGTCGCCACGCCCGGGGCAAGATTTACAACGTCTCGCGATGGTTACACAAGCGCGCGAGATAGCAACAGTTTCAACTGCACTCTCAGTATCTCGGTTGCACAGGCAGCTAACGCAGAAAGGAGCGGCATATAGAGAGAGCTATAGCATGCAGGAGCCCGGAGTGTTGCGAAAACCGCCGCCGTTTTCATTGCCCCGTACGTGTGTGTAGCGCACACATCACCATGTATATAGCTATAGGCGTAATGGGCGTATGTAAATACATTATACGCCGAGTTTTCGGTACGGATGGGTGTCCACGAAAAAGCCGCCTATATATACTGTACTACGGGAGATATCGAAGCCCGCACTTGCGGACGGTCTTTCGTTGCATGCATGGATACCGGGGAGGTGGCGGTCGCCGGACCGTGGAATGAGTCGAACCGCGTTATATGGCTGCCAAGTGAATGTTGAAACGATCGCCTCCACCTCCCCCCCCTCCCCTCTCCCCATGGTCCCTTTCCGTGTTCTTTAGAAAACGTTGGGAAAGCGAAGTGGAACAGTGTATCACCATGGAGACCAAGGATGGGGCTCTCCCTATATGGTTTTGGTGTATGATGTATTGGTGTACGATGTCTACACGATGGCTGCGAGTCATCAAGAGCCCACTTTTCGCTTAATATATTTCCCTTTCATCGCATCCTATAAAAGAAGGGGGGGACGGAGGAGAGGGGCACGAGGCAAATACGACATTCCCGGTGCATTTATGCAGCGACGTACCGAATCAGGCTTGCAACATTACGGTCTACGTTTCACCGCAGAACAATAGGCCTCGGTGAGCATATATAAACGAGCACACAGAGAAAGCCTTACTGCCGTGTGCTTTCTGCCAACCTCTAACCCATACGTCTAATGCAAAAATAGTAAACGTTACGTTGCAGTTCTCAAATGTGAATGCTGAATAAGAACGATGAATAAAATTTCAATTATAGCGCTTTCGAAGTGACAAATCGCTAACAGCATGCGTTCGACCACTTGTTTTTGATGGCTTTTTTCTTGCCACAGATAGCTTGCGTTTGGTACGCCGCAAAAACCTTAGAATTCTATACAGAAACGCGGTAAATGGCTAAGTACGATAAGCTCTCTTAAAGACACCCTACCTTTATGTACCGCTATTTAGGGAAATCAAAAGGAATTTTCAGAAAAAAAGATCATGCAGAGAAGGCTTCAGCTGGGACTAACACATCGGGTACAACACGCACTTGCGTCATCAGCCGGGCACCTTGCGCCGCTCAAGAGAGTTTAACGCACGACAGAGGCGCGCGCGAGTCGGATGCTATTTCCAGTGTGTCATTCAGGCCAGCATCCCGGAGCGGGGTCAGAGGACAGCCGGCATCCCGACAACGATTTGGCAGGGCTATGCAGTGAGTCTTTGCAGCTTCAATCGAAAGCTGTGCTGCACAGTGAAATTACGACCCTGCTCCTGAACGCATCTCTCGACATAACCGTATTATTAGTTCAGTAATCTGAAAATTTTGAATACATACTACGGAAACGCAGATTTCAGAGACACGTAGAAAGAACAGACGTGACGGTTAACTAGAGCACAAATCTCGTCTACTACCTCGAAGTGGTTGGCAATGAAAGAGAGGTAAACGACAAAAAAGATAGCGTAAGACACAAGGTATAGTTACACGATCACATGCGGTCACTAACTCGCACCATATAAAACTGCAGGTCCGAAGGACACACCCGCGCCCACGCACGCACGCACACACACACACACACACACACACACACACACACACACACACACACACACACACACACACACACACACACACACACACGCACACGCACACACGCACACACACACACACACACACACACACACACGCACGAACGCACGCATGCAAATTTTCTGCAGCAGAAACCGAGCACATTTCATGATCGAATCTTCAATTCCTCTTCCCCGTCCCGCACTTGTACATTCTGCAGGCTATCTCGAAAATAAACGCAGATGGAATAACGACGCACAACAGGCTAAGAAAAGACACTTAGAACGTGTGTGTGTGTGTGTGTGTGTGTGTGTGTGTGTGTGTGTGTGTGTGTGTGTGTGTGTGTGTGTGTGCGTGTGTGTGTGTGTGTGTGTGTGTGTCGTGTGTGTGCGTGCGTGTGTGTGTGTGTGTGTGTGTGTGCGTGTGCGTGTGTGTGCGTGTGTGTGTGTGTGTGTGTGTGTGTGTGTGTGTGTGTGTGTGTGTGTGTGTGTGTGTGTGTGTGTGTGTGTGTGTGTGTGTGAGAGAGAGACTTGCCCTATAAACGCATCAACAGAGCAATCGTGCGCGCTTTTATACACTTCTCTTCCAACCACAAGTGGCCCCCCGCATAAAGAGGCCGCCGAGTGTGGTAGGCAGGGCCGCGCGCCGTTTGTCTGTGGTGACCCTGCAGATGGACTGCGATGTCCCGGGACTTCTATTAACGGACGAGAGGAGAGTCCGGAACGAGAACGAAGCGATCATTAGTTGACCGTGCGACGAAGACAAAAGCGAAGACGGCCGGCGAAGGAGGGAGGAAGGGGGAAAAGCTCCGGGGATGAAAATGGGGACAAGCGGGGACACGCGAAAGGGTTGCGCGCAAAAGTAGATCAACAGAAAGGCCAGCGGCCGATGCGGGTCGCAAGGTCCGTCCAGCTAAACAGCCGGGAAAAGACGGCAGCGAACGACGCCACTTGGGAGAAGCGACAGCGGCCGTGGTTGCAGAGAAGTGGGCAAGACAAAACAAAAAATGAGGACAGATAGGGAGAGCCGCGCGGCGTGTAAGGACAGGAAAGGGGAAAGACGGGGAAACGAGGATGGTAATGCGCGCGTACGTGTCTCCGCTGCCCGAAAGCAAGAGCACTGAGGAAAAACAAAGAAAACTGACAAGTTCCCGAACAATGCGCACGAACAAATGGGGGGAAAAACGGGTAGAGAGGTGTGGGATGGGACGAAAGGGCTGTATAGACAAACGGTCGTCTTCAAGACGGCGGTGGCCTACGCGAGTGGGGAGTTAAAGAAACAAACTCACCCGTAGAAGGGTATCCCGAATAGCGAGAATAAAGGAAAACAATGGAACAAGAACAAACCGGTGGACGGAAGGCGACATGGCCTCCCTTTGAAAGGCAACCACTCGGGATGCAAGGGGGGTTAGGGGGGGGTGGGGGGGGAGCTGACACGGCGCGGAGGCCAGCGGGGAGGGAGGGGGGGGGGGCAACGAGGAACGGTAAATAATAAAATAGCCCAATTCCGGAGGGGATAAACGACGTTGGTTGTGGATAAACGAAGAAACAAAATGGGGAGAAAAGCGACGTTGAAAGCGTAACCAGGCTGCGACGACTGTACAGGTTCCCTCTTCCTCGGCGCCTGACTGATTTAATTTCAGATTTTCCCGTTTAGTGGTGCGCGCAGACTGCAGGTCCCTACGCGGCATCTGCCTCCTCCCCACGCCTCTTGTTTTTCTTTTTTTTTCCTTGAGCGGTTTCGAATCCTCCCGTCGCGGTAGAATGTCGGAATGGTGGCCGCATAGAAGAGGAGGAGGGAAGGCGGGAGTTAGCGAAGCAAGCGAGAGGTTTTGGGGATGGGGATCGGGCACCGCTGGTCGGACTCCTCCCTGTCGATGTCACGCGGCTTTTACTTCGACTCCCGAATAAGCTATGGGAAAGACGGACAGCGCACTGGGGAGCGACGAACGGTGCACGGCAGTGTCCCCAGAAACAAAGACTGCCCTCCTTTTCTCGTATTTTTTATTTATTTTTTAATTTTCGCAATCGTTGTTTACTTCTTATACTCCTTTTCCCATGTCCCTGGTGTGCTTCGCTTCCCAAATCTCTGCTTCAGAAAAACCAATGGCACTCCTTTTTTTTCCAAAGAAACTGCCTCGAAATGTAATCGCTCTGCTTTGGCTTTCCGTTACCTCTTGGTTATAGCACAAGTTTCAGATGTACCCGTCTGTCCATTTCGAAAATTGTCTTCTTTTATTTATTCGAACCAACATCGACCCAGTTGCCATGTACCGTATAACTTCCCCCCCACCCCCCAGTTTCTTTCGTTCTTGCTCCTTTTTTTTTTCTTTCGTTTTTCGTAATATCTGCCTAGTATATGTCAGCTTTAATTTACTGTACTCCATACCTTCGCTTTAGGGAGTGGAATTCGGGTCTGCGGTGGCCGGAATCGTAATTTTCGCAGGGCCGCTCTATCTCACGCGGAGTTCCTCCGGAACTGTCACCTGTCGAGCGTTATTTCGAAACACATTT
>JALIZH010032999.1:3810000-3920000 GCA_030522465.1 Rhipicephalus appendiculatus
CACAGTATGCATTATACACTGGTGGGCTAGCTGAAGTCTTGCCCTAGGGTCTCTTCAAGTACAAGACGTGTCGGTTAACTTAAACGAACGAAAGAATGAAAAATAACTCGCTCCAAAACCGAGAGCAAACGAGCGACGAGTTCGTTCTGGAATCAGACGTGTTTCGATGAAAGGGTTCCCTGCTGAATATAAAAGGCTGGTTTGTTTAAAAAAATTTTCAAAGGCAAATATTGCACAAAGTGAAGGATTTTTTCTGTGATACTCGTAACCGCGCCAATACACGCTGTACAGTTGCGGTTAACTAAGTTGCGTAAAAATACTGATCCGACTTGCAGTCGCAGTTGTTCGCGGCGTACTTGTTCGAATTGGCATCCACTGAATACACAGTGCACGTAAGCTAATTCACTCAATCCCATATTTCTTTTTTCTTTTTCTTTGCACGTGTGTTGTGTCATTCTTGTAAACGTTGTTACTTTGAGAGTATGTGTAATGTAGCCATGGGTTTACTGACTCTTCTTCTACTCGTAATACCCAGCAAGAAACGATAACAAGTGTGCAAACACGCAAAACTTAGCAATTTCTTTATGACACGAGGAATTCGCAGTGACGTATTAGTGCGCTAACTTATACCCACCACATTGGTTGAGGTGCTGCGGCATTTTGCTGCTGTGCGGTCGTAGGTTGCGTGTTCGTATCCCTGTCCTAAGGACACGTTCTGATATGGGCGTAATGGAAAACCAATAGTCTATTATGCATCGAGTCTGTTTTAAGAAACTTCCAGTCATCAAGTTGAACACAAGCCCACCAACGTGGTGAACCTCATAATTTTTACTGAAAAAAAGAAAGAAAGAAAAGAAAAAGAAAATTCAATATCCGCAATCATTATTATTGTTAGAAACGATTTTTCATCACGTAATTTAAAATAAAACGTTCCTGTCTTCTTTCCTGACTAATACGGAATGACGTTTCTATCTGGACTAGTTCATAACGTTCCCTAAAACGACAACTTATAACACAGCTGAAACTATACTGCCGCACCACCTATATACACAACAAGATTAAAGAAGAACATTTGAGTCTATTTCACTTAAGCCACGCTTAAACGCACCTCGCTTCTTTCCAGACAAATTAAATCACCTTCTACCGAGCTGCCGCCAACATTGAATTATATTAAGCGCTCCGCGAGTTCTTTTACGCGTGAACTCGAACAAGAAATCCGCGTTTGCGCGCAGTCGCTTTGCCTGCCGTAATCCGAAAAGTGGAAAACCTGATTCAATAAAGGCGGTTCGCCGGTTGTCTCTGCAAATTGTGATCTGCGAGCGCTCACTCCTAAGTCACGTGGATGCCTTTCCGTTTTGAACTGATAGCAGGAAAAAAGACCTGCGTAACATGGTGAAAATAACAAACGGGATTGTGAAAGTCTTTGTTTTTGTTATGATTTGTGTTCGCCGAACTTCTAGATATGTCACGCTGAGAGAACCACTGAGTAACAAGAGGAAATGGATGCCAGGGTTATAGGTGCGCCAATAAGGAAGAACATCAGATATCGTGTGCTACCTTATTTCTCAAAGCCGTAATAGCAAAAACGTTAATCTGGTTGTCTCAAAAGTGCGAAGCGTTGCGCCTATTGGTGGTTCATAAGTGTTATGTGCTGTGAACAATAGTTACTCTGTCTCTTTTTCTTATTTTTCTATACATATCCCTCTCTCATGCTATATTGTGTTCGACATACAGGAATTACGGGTCGTTAACATTTGTCACGTTTGCTTTCTTTTAATGCCGCTACATGGTTCTATTGTAATTCGCATCTTTGCTTCAACGTTTCTTGCAATGCCTCCAAGCTACGTTGTGCCGTCGGGTATACTGACTTGCATTTGATGACCCAACTTTTCCTCTATTGTTATGATGGTTAACTCATTACGCGATGTTAATAATCGTATAATTAGGAATGGCTTCATCTGTCCTTCGAACTTTCGACCGCTACTTAATGTCTTAGACCCGAACGACACATCCCGTGTTATCGCAGGTGTACATTCCTCTTGCACTGACACCTATACGGCCGTATACTATGGTGTCTTCGCAACAGGTTGCGTCAGCATGCAGCGAGCGAACTTTGGAAGGGTGCGTCCCCTCTGCGCCGCGGTGCTGCGCCTCTTATCACCGGCCGACTCGGCCGCAAGCTGCCGCCGCGTCTTCCTATTGGATTACGATAAAAATTACAGCTACCGCGCTCGCTTCACGCGTTGCGCAAGAACGGTTGCGCAAACGTGGCATAGAGGGGTGATTCCGAGTTCAATTGACTCTCGCCTCACGGACCTCACGATTTCTGAATGGTCACGCTCAGGTTCTCCAATAAGCGAAGACCACCGCACGCGAAGATGGCTCGAAACGCGAGAGAGATAGAAAGCGAGAGAGTGAGAAGAGAGGGGAGGGGAAGAGTGAGGACATAGTCCCGAGAGGGGCGTGAAATATGGAGCCCCCCCAGCCTATCCCCGGATCAGTTCGATCCGCGGCAAAGCCGCTTAGCTATATATACGCTCTCCTGCGGTGTGGTGCACTCCTCGGGAGGATTGGGCCCACCCTAATCGATGGTCTTCTATCTTTCCCGAGCCTCAGCCTGTAGACGTATAAAACGCCTAGAGATAAAAAAAAAAGAGAGAGAGAGAGAGAGAGGGCACCTCGGGGAGAAAGCCTCGCTGAGTCGTCCGTGTAGATTCCATAAATCACTCCAACGAGTGTTATATGGCGGCGGAGTCGCTTCGAAAAAAACCTCGCCGGCCGTAAACGGCCGGCAGCGCAGCGCGAAGTCAAGGACAGTTTAGAGCGGATAATAAGAGGCAGACAGTCCGCCGGGGGGTGTCATTAGTAGACACCGTAGATCCGTGTCCGGATGTAGGTTGGCACGCTACGCGTATAGCGCGACACCTCCAATTGCAGCGAGTGAATTGGATGCGCCCAGTAACGCGAAGCGCGGGAAATCGATAGCTTCGAAGGCTGTGTATCTCGGCTGTAAAGGCTTCCTTGGAAGCGTGAAATTAACCTGCCTACCGTTTACCGTTTATAACAGTGCAATTCAGAGAAAGTGTCGTGGAAATCTGCTCTCTTTTTTGAGATATGATACGCGCGGAGTTTCTAATGTTACAGGCACGTGCACCCAGAACAGACTCCGCAGCATTTGTGGAGCTCTAATTGATGCATGACTTGACCAAATATTTATCGTTCACTTCCGTTTAAGGTGACATAGCGAAAATACCTGAAGAACATGCTGAGTTTTAGCATGAAAACGACACCCGTTGGTGATTAAAGTGATAGACGCGGCATCGAAATTTAAAAAAACTCAAAGTCGTGAACTATTTCTTTGAAAATTATATAAATAAATATATAAATACGTACAATAAAAGAAGGGAAAAAGAAATGAAATCTATAACTGACAGCACTGTAATTGTTTAGTGTGTATGGCGGCGTGTAGTGCGGGTAGAGGCAGAGAAGGAAGAGACCGAAACTATTGTTCCACATTTCTCGCACAAAAGAAAGGAAGTTCGCACAGGCAAAAAACTACAAATTTCATATATATGTATATATAGCCCACAAGGTGTACAGATCTATTCCCCACAAGGCATATATAGTCCACAAGGCATATATATACTGTATATATATAGTAGTGATACTTTCGTTTATACAGTCCATCCTCTCGCCCATGTCGCGTCGCAGCGTTAAAAGTTTCAGGCAACTGGCTTTCAGCCGACTAGAGACCCTCTCGTTATAAATATTTCTATCTCTCGCTGTCGCTTACTTTTTTTTAAAAGCCACAGATTCAGCCGCGAACGCAGCTGCTACCGGAAAGACCACGTGAGCTCAAAGTCCGACCAGCGATGAGCTGTAAAACTTGGCCAACAAAGAACAGAAGCGTATAGGTCGTTTAAAGAAAAGCGAAACAGCGCGAAGTTGAGAGATGGGCGAGAAAAGAAAAAAGACACAGCAGAAAGTACAGACAAACAACAGGAAGGTCGAATGTGATAAGAGACCGGGAATTCTATTTATTGATATATATATATATATATTTTTTCATTCATTCCTCTCCGTCCAACTCTTCGGCCGAAACGTGAGTACGGGGGCCACCCAAGGGGCGACGACCGCGACTCGCCAGACCCAGACGCCCACTCTCGCGCCTCACTTCTTCCGTCCTCGCACAGTGGAACCGATCGACGGAATGCCTCGAATTCCCGAATATAGAAGCCTCCCTTTCATCGGGGGGGTTCCCATTTCCCTCCTTTCCCCACGCTTCCCGCAGTTCCCCAAAAAGAAATAAAAAAAAACAACCTTTTGTGGCTCAGTGAAAGCCATCGCAGCGGGATGCCAACGAAATGCCTACTTCCCCTCCTCCTCCTCATCCGCTGCCTCAACTCCCGCGCTCACAGTCAAACGCGAGCGCACGCAAATACGCACAAAACGCGTTTCGGCGAGTATATGCGGGAAAGAATAAAGTTCGCGCGGCTTGCCATACAGTTCCGAACCGGGAGAGGAGGAAACGGAGGAGGAGGGCGAGATATATGTGACCGGATGGATGGTCGCGAACAATTCAATTCGGCCAGCCGGCGATGACAGGCGATGCAAGGAGAAGACCGCGTCTCCTCCTCTCCCACGTTGACAATACGGAAGACATCTCCCCGCACCCCGAAAGCCCCGTGTGGGCCGCGCCGCGGAATGCTGCCTTGCCGCGCGCGGCGTCTGTGTGTCCGTGCGTTCGCGCGGATCAACACTGAAGCCGTAGCCGTAGACGAAGCCATTTGAAACTATACACCGCCTGCACCCCGCGTGTCTGTCGGAAGCACCGAGAGCAGAGAGGTCTTCTTTCTTCGTCGGTGCGGGCATTTGTTAGCTATATATGCGGTTCGATTCGCGACTTGATCCAGCCTGAGGTCGTTATAATGGAAAGAGTATATTCAGGGACCGTGCCCCCCAAGCGTGGTGCCATCCGTTTCCATAGAGCCACCAACCGCGGTTCTATTTCGTAAACGTCGCCGCCCATATCCGCGCATAAATACTTTTTCCGTCGGAAGGTATAAAGAGGATAAAGTTCGACCTCCCCCATAAAACGCATCGGCTGACAGCAGCCGAGTCGAAAGACCTCAACAACGACCGCAGCAGACAAGAACGAGAAAATGCAGTATATAAACTATAACCACAAATCTTTTAGTTTCTTTTCCGCGGCTGGCTTTTCGGCATTCGTCTCAAGACGCTGGATTGTGCTGAAATCGAATGTCCTTTTTCTTCCTTTCTTTTAGCGAGTCGCTTTAGTGCCCGTGGTTCTCGGCGAGAGATTGCATCCGAAAAGTTGAATGATGGATATTGATACAGGGTGCCCCGCGTGCTATTATATTATGTCGCGCGGTCTGCGGTTTGAGAAGTTTCTCGAAAGACAACGAGAAAGGAAAAGCGAAAAGCACCAGATGGAAGTAGGGGGTGCTTTCGATCCGGATCGTGAACGCGCATTTCGCAAGTACTTTGAGGTGGCGTTTATGGAACTTCTCAAAGCGTTTGACGCGTTCGTCCCGCAATATTACGGCGCGTTAACCTCGCTGACATCGTATAACTGGCTAGCTTATATATTCTGTCTCGCACATGCCTGTCAAGAACGCATTCAGAGCTTAAGTACAAAGAAAACAGCTAAAGAAAAAAGGTAGAGAAAATGTTCTAATTTGGCGCTCTTTGCGGCACCTAGCTAATTATGGAACATTGTAAAGCTGACATTGTTTATCTTAATACCAGCTTCCTTTCTGCTCTCAACACTTTCTGCTGTAAGACAATTGACAAAAGCGGGAAGTGTGATAAATTACTACAGAAAGTTCGGTCTATCGTATACGTGCAGAAATAGTCTTTAGGAGAATTCTAACAGCATTTTCAGTTGAGATGATTTGCCTGGACGAGTAGCACTCGCATGAAGAACGTCAGGAAACAGGAACAGCCATCACAGCCTTCTACATCAACTGCAGTCCCCTAACACAGCACGTCCGACGGACACAGTGACACACGCGGATAATGCAGAACAGTTATTCAACATAAACCACGAATGAATGTCTGGCCACCTCTGCGCCGCAAGAGTCTTCGAAGTCTTCGTCCAAGAACCAAAGCGTGTAGGGTGCTCAAGACTACATCTGATTTTGCATTAGTTCGAAACGAAAGCAATAATTTTCTCTTTTAATTTAGTTCCCTGCCAAATGGCGTTGCGCATTCTTCCTGGGAGCGACCACCTACAATTAGACCGAACGAAAGGAACGCGAGCGCCCTCTCCCGGCACGCATTAACGCTGCACGACGGCGATGTACTCGAACGACAGGTTTACCGAACCCAGCAACAGCGCCGCAAAACGAATGGCAGACGCGTAGAGCGAGCCCAACATAGAAATGCGTGGAACAAGTACAGCGAGGAATGCCAATCTATTGCCGCTCGAGCCTCCCCTAATTACCACAAGAAGGGGGGGGCCGTCGAAGAGCCTCCGCGGCGCAGAGACAAACTCGCCAGACGGGCAATAACGCGACTGCAGCAGTGACGGGATGCCTGATTATGCCTGCCTCACTGCTAGTCAACGAAGCAAATAAAATAAAATAGACTTGTCGCGGTAGACAGCGTATATATATATATATATATATATATATATATATATATATATATATATATATATATATATATATACGCGCTCCGAGTCGCTGAACCATGCCGTAGCGAAGGCGGCGACCTAACGGGTGCCTCCGCACGAAAATGTGACGGCTTAACCCGTCACTTACGAATGCCGTATGCGTACGCTGCCACGCTGAGACAATGCTCATCAGCGCTTAATCTGAAAATGCGCGTGGCAGTGGCGTCCGCGCGCAGCGTCTGTCTTGGAAGAGAAAATCCGGCATTTTTTGGGATGGTGTTTCTGTATGCTTTGAGCACCTCCATGAGTACTAATGAAGGATCTGTTCATTTTGTGAGGAACACCGCCAGCCTGTATATGTATTGGCGCGAGCGAACAGCGGCGTGTACGAATCTCCCGAATAGAAAAACGGCCAGCAGCAAGCCGTGGAAACGAATTGGGCGTATACTATCAGTAGAATATTTCCCACCCTTCACCGCTCAACCACGTGTTCTCAAAGCTAAACATCGCCGCCTCGATGAAAGACTAGTTTAGTAGGAGAATCATGGGTCCCTTGGCTCCCACGCATTCTTATGCATTCACAAGGCCACAAAAGTTATAATGGGCGCTTCCTAAAGTCAACACGAATTTACGAACGCTTGCGAACTCTTAGCGTGTGCCCCGTGAGTTCGCATTAATTAGCTGTACGACGTTGTCCTCCTTTTTTTTTTTCTTTTTTTTTTCTTTTAACTACGGGACTGTTACGCTCGAAGTTTGCCGTGTGTCGCAGAAAATTATCATCATCATGAACCGGCACGTGCTCTCTTCGTTCTCTTTTGCTTCGCTCCCAGAACGTGCCCTGTTGTCCGGCGTGGGATGCAATAAGTCTGATGGTCGAGGGAATGAGTGCTGAGAGAGAGAAAAAGAAGAAAGACAAACTCTTGGCGAGGCGAGATTCGAACCCGCGTACCCACGATCCGAAATGCGAGCATTCGTAACCACTCGCTATCCAGGCACGCTACCTGAGCGTAGCGTTGTATAGTATAGTATAGTATAGTATAGTATAGTATAGTATAGTATAGTATAGTATAGTATAGTATAGTATAGTATAGTATAGCAAGGTGTGCGAAAGAGAGGGGAGAGGGTAAAAGCCTAGCCAATCCGGGACCAGCTAGGTGCCCACAAGCTCTGCTGTGACCCGGCCTTGCGCAACATAGGGCAAGCTGCGCTAATCTTTTTTTTTTTTCGCAGCCTCTTTTTTATATCTGATTTTCTCCTTAGCCAACCTTACATGCCTTTGGTTTACATGCATGCCCTTGCCCCTCCGTATCTCTCTTTCTTTTGTTATTACGGTCATGACATAGCTGATTTAGGTGGGCGTATATTGTAACAGCCAGGGTCTTCGGTAAGAGCCAGGGCCAGGGTAAGAAAGCCAGGTTCAGGGTCTTTTCTTTTTTGTGACGTATATATTCAGCCGCCACGCAAATTATGTGCGTGAATGCCATTACGATATCGACTTTTTAAGCCTTTGTGTGGAAAGTCCAAGGGAACGTAACAAATGGACACACACTGTCTGAATTGTTCGTTCCGGATGTGTCGTCGTAACGCGTTCTATTCACAGGATGCACAGCGCGATGCATTGCTCGCAATGTGAATTGCATAGAAAATAAATAAAAAGAGACACATAGACTAACATTACGCAACGATGACGCCGCCGAAGCAGAGAATGTACACGTGTACGAGCGGCGGGAGGCCTCAAAGAAGGGATTAAGAGCGCAAACACGGGAAGAAGAAGAGAAAACACTCACCCGTCGTCGTGTTATCAGTTCTTCGTCCCACGTTTGCACTGTTAATCCCTTCTTTGGTACACGTGTACTTACCGTGTTTACTATTCTGCATTCCTAAACTATTTTGAAAGCTTCGTCGCGTGCTTAATTTCAGCCTAAACGATGCACCGACGATTGCGCGTATCGTTTGCCTTCCTATGGTAGCTGGATCAAAAAAGAAAAAAAAATGTATTCATTAGTAGGCGCGCTGTCCTGATCTGCATAATTCCGCATGCAGTTTAGGCAGTGCGCATAGAGTTGAGCTTCACTGCAGGAAGAGCAAATTGACATTCCCAGAACAAACTTAGTCGATATCCTTACTAGCCCTTGATAGCTCATTAGTATCAAGTGCTTTATGTTTGACAGACGCACGCTTCAGATGGGAGCACGCCATCTGAGTTGGTTCTCATCTTAAAAGCTCATTACTGACTGATGCGGCAGTAAAGCTCGGTTGACAGCCAACGCTTCATCCATGCCTTCCATTTGCCCCCCATACGTCGTTACTCTATCTGTGTGCACAACTATACAGCATTACTAAGCAGCTCGAGTCAGCATTGCTCCGAAATTCGCATCGCCCACTCCCTCCTACTCCCACGCTGACAGGTGCGCCGCTAAAACAAGGATAGCGCGTGTTTGCATGCCTCTCAATAAAAGAGTGCAGAGGAACAACTCGCGTTCGTCACGAGTTGCATTCTTTCATTCCAGGGTAACATTAAGGAAGTGCGGGTCGTTCCCTATCGCTAGCGTCCGCGCGGAAGCAGCCAACATACGTAAGCGCGCTGGGACGCAGGCGTGCCGACATTGCCACTTACGAGCAGTTAGCCTCAATTAAAGCCTTCCAGACACGCCGTTCGTTTTTCTCGCGCCGTCTAACTCACTCCCGAAAAAACTCCCCTTCCTCTTGTACCTCGACACGGCTTCTCCCTTGTTCAACGCCTAGGCGAAGAAGGCAGTTAGCGCGGCAACGCAGAAGGGTTGAACGAGAAAGACGGCGAAGGAGTTCTACATAATGGAAGGGAAGGTGAAAACACGGCACACCATCAGGAGAACCAATTAGGAAAGGTGCGCTTTACGGAGCGTGGTCTCGCCGGAGCGTGCCTCCGTGTAGACGACCTCCGTGTAGTAGACACGGAACAATCAACGGATTGCCTGTAACCCCACGTAACAAATCCGGTGCAGTGCTACGAAAGCTGCGGCTCGTGTCAGTCAACCAGGATGGTGAAGCGGAAACGGCTAGCGCGATTTCCATTGTTCGCCACCAATTGCCCCGTGTGTGATGCCGTAATGAATGGAAGCTGCACGGAAGGATGTGTGGCGCGTGAATGGTGATTCGTGTGTCTGGTGACTGAATCATGCAGCCGGCTTTAGAAAGTGACGGGCCTGCCAGGGGCTTCAGCCTTCGCTTCGCTGCACAGAACTGCTGAAACGGAGTGTACCAGGCAACCGTGTCCGTGTTTGTGGAAAGCGATACTTTATGTTAACAATAATGCAGCGCTACGACGTTGGGCTTTATACAACGTTTGGTCTTTACCGCCTTGTTAGAACGTGTTGTCCGTAGAGGCCCATTGAGACTCGAAGTTGCCCTGACCTCGTCTGGCAACATTCTGTCTACTTTAATTCTTCATAATGCGCGCGTTGGCAATGTTTGAGTGAATAAAGCGCGGGGAAAAAAAAAACTGCCTCACCAATCACTTCCCAGCTTGTTAACACACGTAAAGACGAAATTCGACATGTTGCAGCAAACGCCACCTCGAAAGAAATGCCGAAATAAAAAAAGTGTTTCGTGGGAAACTAATTTCGTTTTGCGGCCATTCTACCTCTTCCCGAAATTCTACCAAGTTGTGCTCAACGGTTGACGTCCCCTCCGTGGAATGTTCCCATCACATTGCCTGAGGCCGGGCCTCCCACAAGCATCGGCGATTTCAAACCCTGGGAAACGGTGCACAATCAGATCACCTGGCACGCCGAACGACACCGTCGTCTTCACTCGTGTATACGCCTAGAGTATACCGGAGAGCCATGGAAAACACTTCAAGGGAAACGCCCTCATATTGGCCGGCGGGGCCCGACAACTAACCGACAGGTCGGGACGCCAGCCAGCCCATCAGCCCGAGCTGGGGTCGACCGGCTAGCACCTCATTTACGAGTTTCAGGCTGGCGGTCTAGCCGGCCGGTCGCGGTCATTGAATTTCCCGGGCGTCCATTTGCGAGCCGAACACCGCGCGCTGCGGTGCCGTTTCCTGCATAGCCGGCGCTCGTTTGGCAAGCAGGGCGAAGTGATTTCGGCGTGCCCCTGGCGGGCAAGACTCGCGTTCTTCGGCCTAACGAAGCTTCTCGTTGGCGCACTTTGACTTCCCACCAAATGGGCCTCCCCCCCTGTCTCTTTTTTTTTTTACACGTTGTAACTGCTTGTAGAGCGGTGCTATGGTATCTTGACCTCCCTTATCCCTGAGGTCTTCGATGAAACGAAGCATTTTCAGGAGCATATAGAAGTGAGCAGGGGCGTGGCTAACACACACACACAAACACACACACACACACACACACACACACACACACGCACGCACGCACACACACACACACACACATATATATATATATATATATATATATATATATATATATATATATATATATATATATATATATATATATATATATATATATATATATATATACATTTTTATAGGGGGGGGGGGGCGTGTGAAGGGGAAGGAGTGTTCAACCACTCTCTACATATGTTCTTGCGTGAGTTTTTGTGTGTTCTTACGCATGCAAAAATTGAAAAAATATTGGTGCCGGGGGGGGGGGGGGGTGTGAACTTGTGCTGGCCACGCCAGTGTAAGGGTAGACGTGGTAACTTTCATTGTTTGACTGTTTTCCAAAGAAATGCGCGTGCCACAGTGCAGCGGAGCTTAGTGATTTGATTTCGCTTGAATTTCAGTTTCTGCATGACAGCAAGTTGGCTGATGTGAAAAGGCAAAGTAACGCGAAACGGAGTGAGTATATATATGTTGAGTGATATTAATATTTATTTGTTAGTTGTTTATTGCTCGACATGCGTTTAGGTGGTTAAAACACGGTTACATAGAGAATCTGGCAAAAAAGAAGAAGAAAAGGAAACGTGTGTACGCGAGGAAGCATCGCGAGAACGTGCCACCATGGCGAAACGCAGGACGTCCTGGTCGAATGCCCGCGTTTTCTGAAGGAGATTACCAAGACTGGGGCAGCAGGCAGCACCGGTGACAGAGCTCCACAGAGTTTAGGGATGGGTCAGGACGTAAATGTGAACCTTATAGAGCGACACAACTAGTTGGTATGGAATTCGCAATGATTCCCCGTATGTGCGAAATTGATAGAGTGTTTAGGGGTTTGCAACACGACCAATAAGACTTAGGCCCTTTCAGCAGTGTGAACGGGACGTATGGGTGCGCTGAAAAACTGAAGATACATGTGGTTCCACAAATCAAGAGCGTTGCATGCGATTGTGCGCGTGAGATAGCGGGCAGTCCGTGTAAGATGGACCACATACGCACAGGCCTTCTATTCATTACAGTGCTTTCAGCATTCTGCCTTTATACTTTGGGGACGCATTTACACCAAATCACGCGCGCGAGTTGTTAACAGTGGTAGAAAGTACGAGTGTTCGAAAACTGAGGGTCGCAACTGATGATGATGATGATGACGACGACGACGACGATGATGATGATGATGATGATGATGATGATGAAAATTGATGGGTGCGTGTTGGTGGCGCAAGGGCCAGGTGTGGTCAAACAGTGCCATGACTTATAATGAACGTAGCATGACATTTTCGCATTCCCTGTTTCGCTAACATTTTCATCTCAAAGCAGCTTACAATAGCTTCTTACATCAAGCTCAAGAAGTTGACATAGCAAAGGGGCCAGTGATCAACGTAGTTTACTTTCTCGATAACTACGTGACGTGAACTGCAGCGGTGGAGACAAATATCATCTCATAAAAGCAAAACTGACAAAGGCTATCGCATTCGTACTCTAGACGGCCCTCTAAAAGCTAAACGAAAATATTTTCAAGTCCTTCTTGAAGTGCGTTCCTGCTGATAAGTAGCTCGAGTGCTTAGCGCTAAAAAAAAAAAGGAAAAAAAAAGAAATAAAAAAGAGGAAACAGACCAGGCACTGTCACCGACATTCCTAGTCTATACCACACCACAATGTGCGTCGGCGACAAGTCGTGCTACACTTTCCGCGACAACCACGCACGGTCAGCCAAGTGTATTCCGTACGTACTACATGCGTGAGTACCGCACATTTAACGCGTTCCGCAAGCGACGACTGCGGGAGTCCTCCTCGAGGAATAATCAGACTTCCGGTTCCGGCTACGTCTTCTTCCTTCTTTCTACGCGCCTCCTCCGTCTACTCAACCCCTCCCTGCCGTCGCCCATATCCGAGGACTGGCCAAGCGAATTTCCATTTCCGCTATACGTCGCGTTGCCGTCGACTATCTACGCCATATGTGTCGCCAAGCAGAACGTCTCTGAGGGGCATTGTGTAGTTTGACTGATTCCTGCGTGCTATCATCACACGGTGCAGCTATCTTTGAGACAAGGAGACAGTTATTTAGGAGCGACGACAATGCACTTAATGCACCCACACAGAGTTCCTTTGATGACGACATTTAGGGTTAGCTTGTGAACTTTCAGCCGACTGGACAAAACAGTGTGGTAACGAACGCGTTATCCATCTGCCCACAACGAAACAAAGGCCACGTTTAAAAAAAAAAAAAAGAAAAAAAAGGTGGACTCTGTGATCGCACTAGAATGAGTTGAGCGCATACGAGGACACGGACAAAAGAAGGAGACATACATTTGTCCGTGTCCTCGTATGCGCTCAACTCATTCTAGTATGACCAACCAACAAGCCCGCATCGCCACCCTCTGTGATCGCCTTTGAAATGACAGTGGATGCTCTAACGCCTGCCTGCGTCACCTTTTGTTCTTTTAATTTTCTTTCCTTTTGTATCCCCTTTCCATAGTGCATGGTAAAATTTCTTAAAATGAATTTGTGGAGTTTCGCGTGCAAAAGCATGACGCAAAGGTGAAGGAATACGTTGCGGAAGAACTTCGGATTAATATTCACTAACTTCGGTTCTTTGACGCACACCTCATGATCATCAGCCTGACCTATACGCACCTATATCCGTCTGAATATAACCATCTAAATGCCGCTGGAATCGAACTCACGACCTGGCTTTCGGCAGTGCAGCACCATATTTCCGCTATAATAACACAGCGCTTTCAGAGGAGGGCAGTAAACCCCGAACAAACCCGTCTTTTTTCACTCCATTTTTGTAGAGCCTTAACTAAGATTCGAACACGCGTAAACTGCCACGCGAACAATATATTTCACCCCCTCCTCATATAGCGAGCCCATCAGCGTGAAGTGAAACCCTCATATGTAGAACATAATCGTGAAAGCCGGAAACACGTCCATGCTTTGTCTCATTTCAGCTCTTTCCGCGTCCAAACATCGATGTTAATTCAGCGTGCTACCTATTTGGAAATGCAACACGCGCACAGCGGCATTACAAGGCCGTCGTTTCGAAACACTAACCTAAACCTGGCCAGCTAGCCTCTACGTAGTCACCGTGCGTCGAAATCCTACTGAATACAGTAGCTTCCGAAAAAAATAAATAAATAAAAGTCATAGAATAAAGCGTTGTCTATGGACGTGTTCAACGCCTTACACGCGGGCGTGGTCTGGCGGGAAATCCACGCTCCCAGCTCTCATTACCGATGCAGCTGACAGCGTGTAAGTTATTGCTGCCTCATCATCGTCTAACGGGTTTGGAGTGCGAGGAAGTGAAAAAAAAAGCAACAAATTGTTTACATTACGCATCTTGTTTCCGCCTGCTAGCAGAGGCTAGGCGTACGCCCTAAACGAGTTGCATTTCAAATCACCTCCTATAATGTAATCCCATTGCCGATTTGTACGGCCTCGCCCCCTACAGCGCTTCACAAACACAGCTGATGCCTATACGTTCGCGAAAACGCCGCCCGTGAAAGCGAAAGCCTCTTAATAATCGCGAAATACGGGGCAGCGAGGCACGAAAATACACGCAAACGTGCCCCTAGAAATACGTAGAAGCATACGGGTAGACATATACGGAGGCTGACACATGTTTTACAGAGAAGGCTGCCGTGAAAGCAGAGTTCGCATTTACTCGAAACACCCGCGCATTCGTCTCACAGCTGGTTCCGCATACAGTATACATGAAGGCCTTCGGAGCTTTTATGATGAAAACTCAGCGCCTTCGGTTGTTTGTTTGTTGCCGTTTTCTTGTATCGTAAACGCGGGATTTCGAGATCTTTTTATTGCGCCGCTAAAGGGTGTTACCCAGCTTCCTTCCTTAGGGAAGCAAAGTGGAACGCCAAGAAACGTAACTGCTCTCCTTTTTTTCCGGACTGTAAAAAGTGATTTGTCTGGATTTCCGGAGAAAACGCTTTCTGCGAGGCCCCTCTGTTCGTAGCTCCTCTGGTACGCCGTCGTAACTAAATAGAGATGGTGCGAGCGAGGGTTAAAAAAGTATGTTCTTCGCGAAGAAAGCCTTCTAAGAGAATACGCTTGTATAGGAGGGCTTGTTTTTCTTTTTTTTTTCTTTTTTTCACCAGCTATACGTGCGGAATAAAAGGCTGAGTGAAAAAATTCAACCTTTTATTCCGCACGTATAGTTGGCTTGTTTCTTACTTTTGAGTACAAAATTATATAGACACATTCGCTTTCTTTTCGTTTTGTGAGTTTAAAACGAGCCTGACATTTTGAAAAGAGGCTCAGCTTGTTGTGGTTCATAACAACGATGCGGACAAAGTTAGGAGGTTCCGGAGAGAAGCCCCACATTTACGGCCGTGCATGAGGGCTTTTTTTTTTTTGCTCCAATTTGCGTTCCCTTTTCTTGTGAATACTTGAAGAGCAAATCGAGGCCCTCGCTTTAGGTCGTGGCATGACACGGCGGTCACAACGCTACTCTGTAATGCTTACTGTACCTCGCACCGACAGGCGCTGTAACCCTGTAACTCATACGATGCACGCAATAGCTAAGTGAAATCATTGCACGGAAGTGAAAATTCGTTTTATTTCGTGCGTCTGTATGCATTCGTATACAAAAAAGGACGTAACAATATTTTACGTAACAATATTATCAAATAAAATCCCAGTGCCGTTCTGGAAAAATATGATAGGCTTTTTTGTTTGTTCTTTTTTGTGATTTGCGAAAAACGAAGCAGCTGGAAAGTCAGCGTATATGATTAACCGAAAATCGCGGCGGTCACATTTCAGTGGAAGCGAAATGGTAGAGCTCCGTGTAATGTGCGATGTCAGTGCACGTTAAAGAACACCAAGACGGTCCAATCTTCCGAATCCCTCCACTACGGAGTTCCTCACAATCACATCATGGTTTTGGCACGCAAACCCCAGATATTATCATTATTATGCAGTTACCGTAAATAGGAGCACCCGCGGACTGTTATGGCATGTATATACGGTACGCAGGCGCACGTGCGTGCACGCATCGCGTGTGATTTGCGCAAGCACCGCGATGCTCGCAGCCGCGCATTACGACGCCTGAGCGGCATGCGGCAACTTTCCGCTGCCGCACGGTTCGATCGCGGGGAAAACCGCTTTTCTACTGCTGGCACGCGTCAAACACGTTCGCTGTTTTTGGCTCTTCTCGGGCGTCTCTTGTCGCTGTTGTTGCGCCCAGGGGTTGAATAAATTGTCGCGGTGCGCGGCGACCGCGAACGATGCCATTGATCATACCGCGCTGTCGCTGTGGCGATGCCAGTGTGTGCGCTGCCCTCGAGCCTCGTAGAGAAGGCTATATTGTGCGGAATAATGGGACGCAAGCGGATGCTTGCCGCGCCACGGAGGTGGAATGGGGGGGGGGGGGGGGGGGGGGCGTGGAGAGAGAGGAGGAGGGTTTGTAAGCATGGCGCAGGAAGCCAGAAAGAAGGGCGAGCAGGCTTCTAAGCGTAATAGGAAAGGCTTCAAAGGAAGAAGGCGCACGCACAAAAAGAAAATAAATAAAATAAAATAAATGACGGGCATGGAGGTAGGTCCAGAGAATGATGACCACAGGAAAGTCCCATCTCTGCGTCGGTATGACTACAGGGCCTTATTCTAGGCACTATAGTATGCACTTCAGTTCACTTCACCAAAACTTAGAAAACATGCATGGGGAGAGAGAGAGAGATAAAGAAAGCAGGGAGCACACGGGAGTCCATCATATTTTTCATATTTTGCTAACGTACACTAAGGATGGCGTTTATAGGGCCGGCAATGCGGCTGTGCCTTGAAGGACGCGGGTAGAAATGAGACGGAACACACACGGCGCAACATTCAACTTCTTTAGTCGAAACGTCAGAGAAGCATCACATATATGCGCGTAAGGACGTGGCCCAAGGCCTGCGCTTTACAATTAGTGGGAAATCAAAAACTGTATTTCTTTCTCAGGTAACGACAAGGAAGCTATACTAATAAAGTGTCCTGCGCGTTCCCAAATAGATTTGGCTTCTATTATGAGTCTTGCCGATTTATTACGTTTGCAGGATATGACGGTGCACTGATCAGATTTCGGGGTGCACGAGTCCCTTTAGCACTTGGTTTCGAGATGACCGTTGAAAACGTTCTTAACATTATAATACAAACATTACAGGGAATCACAAAAAGGAACAAAGGAGGCTAAGGTAAAGTTTATATGAAGAAAGATTTGTGGGAAAGAAATAGGAAAGCTCTACACGAGTTCTATCTCAACTTGTCGCTTCGGTAATTTGTCTTAGACACAGGAAACAAAAAAGGTCTTCATAAACTCGTGAATATTCTGTACTACGCAACACGCCCACAGAGGTGGTTGCATGGCTTAATCGCCCCGCTCGAAGAACAGAGTAACTGTGGCACCTCTCTGTGATGATGTAATTGTCACGTCCAGATAAATAATTCAGTGCCTCCTCTAGTTTTTAGTGATTGGCCTGTTGACCAATCGGCTTCGAGTGTACAGCAGGCGGCCAATATCATTCGCCGCTGTCATTCTTACTTCCTGGAGCCTTAATTAGCTGTAGTGCTCGAAGAAAACGATTATATTGATTGGCATCCCCTTAAAACTTAGCGGCAACAAACAGTCAAATCCAGTTGACGCATAATCAGGCTATATATGTCATCCATCCATCACGGTCAATTGTATTTTGCCTATTTCTCCTCGATTTTCTCTCATCACTGATACCTCCTCTGTCTCTATATTGCATTTACCTGTACAAGTAACAACTACGGCTCCATTAATACAATCAAAACTCGAAATGTTTGTTGCTTAATGCTTCAATCCACACCGGATCCTGGCGCTCATTTAAGGTGTGCTCCTCCTGTGGGTTTGACTGGGGGAATCTAATGGTATTCCATTACGATGGGCAAATTCGTTTCTGGATTTTTTTTCTTGATGGATACACGTGCATTACCATTGAGCTAATATCTCGCTTCGGTATGCTTTTGTCAACGGAGAGAATACGTATGGCCTCAAAAAAAAAATTGAATTTATGTTTTTCTACACATTTGTTGCCCCTCTTCTTGCTTTTTCGGTGCTGTACTGTAAATCTTAGATCCGTGGTCTTGGTCTTTTTACTTCTGTCCTTCGCTTGAAGTTCGTCTCTTTCTATCTCACTTTCGTTTTCTTTTGAAGATTAGTGGTGTTCTATTTAGACTTTAGAAACTAAATTATAGGGAAGGCGATTGCCAAGTGTCGCTTCGAGAACTACGGGGCAGGTAAAAGAACTGCAGGGCGTTGCCACGGAAACTAAAAGAAAAAATGCCTCTCTTGTGCTTGAGTATCATATTAGCAATATATTATTATTATTATTATTATTATTATTATTATTATTATTATTAGTAGTAGTAGTAGTAGTAGTAGTAGTAGTAGTAGTAGTAGTAGTAGTAGTAGTAGTAGGTTGCCACCTTAGTGCGAGGAATATCTGCCAACTCACTGATGTTGACGTATGAGCATGACGACCATAAACTTGGTGTGCATTTCTGATTTTGTGTGCCATCAAACCAGCAGGGCAATTCATCTAAAAGTGCACAATATATATATATATATATATATATATATATATATATATATACACCCACACTCTGAAGCTTCACGTTCCTTTTTAGTTCCACATTGTTTCTTTCGAAAACCTTACACTGTCTATGTGAAGAAACAACAGCACCAGGAAACGGCAGTAAAACAAATGAACCAAAAGGAACGCCACCATTTTGTCCTCACAGCCTCATTTGAATAGCGGGCAACAAAGACGTTTTGTGAAATGCGCTCTAAGCCTCTTTCAAAGAAAGAAAAAAAAAAGCGAAGAACGTCCTTCTGTAAAGCCCAGCTCTTTCATAAGCTGCACCGCTTTTCTGAGGACAAACACGTGAAGCCCCACTTTTGTGCTTTGAGAAAATAAATGACGGAGATCCTTTGAGCTGTCCTACAGCACACGACAGGCGACGGTCTTAAAGGAAGACGCCGGAATGAAGCAAAGTGTCACCATCTAAAACCTTATGTGAAAGATGGCTAAAATTGTGAGAGCGCTCGTTCTTATTCCAGTAAAAAAAATAAAAAAAATAAAAATAGTAAGCCTATAACGACCACGAAAGTAAAGAGGCAAAGGTAGTCGGAAACGGAAAAAAAAAATAAGGGAGCTTAATTTAGCTGCCATTGTAATGCGCTTCCGGAAAACAAAGGATAAGTATTATCTTTATTCTCGCTTTCTTTTTCTTTTTTGCCTTTCTTGCATTTGATGTGGCTCCCTCCAAAAACGGAACAAACATGAACGGGTAAGTTGTCTTACACTACAACCTCTTGTTCCTTCACTCGCGTGGTTCCCTGAGGGCGTACGAGTACAGCAGAATTATCCGTTTGTTTCGCCCACGCTTTGAAATCCGTATTTTCTGTCACCTGGGAGGTACGCCACTTCAAGTACCTCCCCGCATTGCTTTTTCATTTTGTTGTTAATCAACTCGAGAGACTTGCGGGTTAGAGATACGGGGAATATAATGGCGGAATCGAGTGGGAAAGAAGCCATCTAATTTGCTACCCTACGCCAAGAGATAGGTAAATTTGGAGAGCTAGACGGAGATATGGACTAAAGGGAGTCTCTAAAGGGTACCTCTAATAGTCCACTGCCACGTAATAAATTCCAAATTCACAAGGTCTTCTATGCATTCGAATAAGACGACTCGAAGGTGGAAAGCCATCTTCTTTTTCTTCTTAGTAGATTTCATTGATCCTCCCTCAATGTAATGTCTAACCTCACTGCACAAGGAAAACTGAAGAGAGGAGTTAAGAAATACCTGTTGTGAATGCAGTCGGAAAACCCAAATGTATGCCATTAGCTGAGCAATCCGCTCGTGTGCATGATACATTTGCTGCGTATTATCCTACTGAGCACTGACGCGATGAAAAATCCTTTAACACCGGGTCTCGCTGGAGCCAGCGTTTCGGCCAGCAATCTTGTCCTCTTCGGCACTGGTTTTAAGCGTATAATAGGGGTCCTCTTGCCACGATAGATTGCGTCAGTCCGTACACACTGTGCAGAATTCAAGCAAATTGCATTGCTTTCTTGTAGATTGCGCTTATGTCTATAGACATAAAAAAAAAAGACAGCATGCAAAGCAAAGGGATCGAGTGCAACTGCCCGGTTCGCTACCTAGCTTGTGAGAAAGCCTAAAAGTTGAGAAGGAAAGCAGAGACTCGGTGTGCGCGCATCGACAGAAGCGGTACACAAAACTGGCGGCAGGCAAGAAGTCGATAACAGGCCTATTTCCTATACAGCCCTATTTGCGGTCCTTATAGGCGGTGCACTGCTTTGATACAGCTCATTACACGATAGACGTTGCTCGCCGTAATCGCGTTTCTTTCGAACCAGCGAGTGTTGAGCAAGACGTCGTTCGAGACCCGACGTCTTAAATGAGGCCTCGCCTGTTCAACGTTACTTCGCTTTGATTTGAAAGCTCGCCCTCGCTATAGTCCACGTGGAACAAGCATTTATGGCTTACAAATTTATAGTTTCTTTTAGCCGTTAGTAAAGAAATATTGTAACAAAGTTCACGTAACGTTGTATCGAGAACCGTGCCATTACTTGACCCCCCCCCCCCCCACCTTTTTTCTTTAGGCGTTGTGAAAGCCACCGAAAACCCCAGATTACTTTTATGGTTCCTCGCATACAGAGTTTACTATAACGGGGACGATAACGCGAATGCCCTACTGCTTTAATGCAACGACCCCTTTTTCGTCTTTTTCTTTTAGTCTCCTGGACAACTCAGCGTTTTGAAACGCTATGACGCAACTTCACTTTCTTCGTTATCTGCTGACTTCCGAAGTATGTTTAAAGCGAGGAAATGACCCCCCCCCCCCCCCTCCCTACTATCCATTTCTGTTACTTCTCTTTGGCAGTGGCTATGTTCCAGATAACGAACCAAACCTTTGCTTCCCCCTAACAAGTGGTCAGAAGCTCGGTATCCCGCCAAAAAAAAAAAGACTGTTGAGCAAGACGGCCACCGCATTGCAATTCACGCGAGTGCCCGAGAAACGCGCCATACGGACGGAGGAGGCCGGCAGAATTTTGCAATCCAGCGAGTCCCATAATGAGGAGTGCGACCGTGTCTCTCCTGCCTCTCGAAAGGTACGCATTTAAAGATTCGCAGTCGCTTTTTTATTCTTGTTGTTTTTTTTCCGGTGCGACATACCACCCGCAAGACTCCGCAGAGAAGCTCCTCGTCGCTTTCGATGTTCCTTGTGGGTACGAGGCTTTCTGTTTTTTTTTTTTTTTGCGTTTGCTTGGCGAACAACCATTTCGGTGGTGACCGTGCGACCATTAATTACGCGCATGCTGCAAGCATAGACACGACTACGTCCTTGCTGCGATGCTGTGTGGAACTTTCTCGATCCCGCTTGCGTATGTACTGGGAGAGATGTCATTATCTACGTTCTCAGAGCAAGTGCGTTAGATGGAAGATATACAGGGCCCGACCACACTATTCAAACGCCACATTAAACTAGTTGCGCAATGCTCTCGTACGTCAAGAACAGAATTCACTGAAATAAAATGTGTTACCTTTAAATAAAACTTCGTATTTGCAGTGACCTCTCTGAAGATAAACTTTTCTAAGGGCGCTCATCAGTTTTTTTTTTTTTTTTTTTGCATGAATATTGCGAAATTTGCATTTTGTTTCTGTTTGGTCATCTTTACACGATGTCTTATTCTGTGAAATTTTCATACTTTGAATGTATGAGAAACCTGTTAACTTACAGGTTTACAGAACACTGTTTTCATTTTCTTTCTTTATGAAATTGCAGTTCTGTTTCTTGGTATTATGAAGTTGTTTATGCTGTACTAACAGTTTTAATGCGAATCCTACTGCAACTCTTTGTATGCTATGTTTATTGCTTGATGTAATCGCTACTGCAACTCTTACAGTAGTACTCATGTATATAACATAAGTATATAACACAAGTATAATCTAATATGCCCATCTGTACTGTGAACGTCGTGTGCTGCCAATGTATGGGTCTTCAGGGACCAACTCAAACTGCTTGGAGCAGTTTTTAGTCCTGAACACCATCCAGAATTTTCTGGTGAACTGAACTTTCAATTGATTAATTAAAATATGACGTGCAATAAAGGTTGTAGTCAATGATTTCCAATTACGTCGACTCGCAACGAGTAAGTATGCCCGTAATTACTAAAAGCGGCTCATGTCAAGCTACAGGTCTATGAGCTGCGGGTCGTGATCGCTGTTACATAGCTTACGCGATTTTTTTCTTTTTTTTTTTTTTTACAAAAGCGCGATTCCCTCTGGTGTGAAGTAGTGCACCAGATGCAACTATGTGCTAAGAATGGCAACATGCTCGTTGGCGATATCTTCTCATAGTACATTGCTTTCTTGGAAAAGAAAAAAGTGAGTGAGTGAGTGAGTGAGTGGAGTGAGTGAGTGAGTGAGTGAGTGGAGTGAGTGGTGGTGGTGAGTGAGTGAGTGAGTGGTGAGTGAGTGAGTGAGTGAGTGAGTGAGTGAGTGGTGAGTGAGTGAGTGAGTGAGTGGTGAGTGAGGTGGAGGTGAGGTGGTGGTGGTGAGGTGAGTGAGTGAGGTGGTGAGTGGTGAGTGAGTGAGTGAGTGAGTGAGTGAGTGAGTGAGTGAGTGAGTGAGTGAGTGGTGGTGGTGGTGGTGGTGAGTGAGTGAGTGAGTGAGTGTGAGTGAGTGAGTGAGTGAGTGGTGGTGGTGGTGGTGGTGGTGGTGGTGAGTGGTGGTGAGTGAGTGGTGAGTGAGTGAGTGAGTGAGTGAGTGAGTGGTGGTGAGTGAGTGGTGGTGAGTGAGTGAGTGAGGTGGTGGTGGTGGTGAGTGAGTGAGTAGTTGGGTTCCCGCTAGGAGCCAGGCCGTGAGACCGTGTCTCTCGGCAGCTTCCTTGGCCTGCTGGATCGCCCAGACTTGGTGGTCTAGTCCTGAGCTGAGCAGCGCGGCCCGCCAACGCCCCCGAAGGTCTGCATTGGAGGCCGCGTCCCTAGTTTTGCCAGTTAGTGCTGGACACTGCCAGAGAATATGCGCTAGTGTGGTCCTATTTCTGCAATACTTGCATGACTTGGTCATATACAAATCATTGAAGAAAATCATTACTAAAAGAAATTTTTAGTTTGCGCCTGTATCAATCACCTTGATATTTGTAACCATTTTTTTCTTTCTTTTGTTGTAAAAAATTATTAAAACTTTGGCTCAGCCATTTTTTTCCCCTATTTTAAGCGCATGTGTTCCACAACCTACCCTTACTTTTTTTTTCTGTTGACTAGCTATTAGATATGCGCCCACGTCACATACCTTTATTGGATACGTGTCCCTCCTTTTGCAGTTAGGTTATACTGGGTTTGTTCTTAAAACCTGGTGAGACATTGTCAATATTGCATATTCGACAAAAACATGAAGGATTTTCTTTTGCGTTTGTATTCTTTTTGAATGACAGAGCTGAACTTTTTTTAAAACACAAAATCCATGCCATGCTGTAGTTCTACCCAAATGCATAGCATAAGACATGTCACCGCCAGAGACACGCCTGAGCCATACCAAAGCTTACCCTGTCCGCATGCAGACAGGGAGCTTTTCACCGGCACTACATCTTCATCTTCTCTTACTAGTCAGCGGCCACAAGAACCTCTTTTTACTAAGAAACGGGGTATCAATGCACGGCATAGACTGGTTGTGCTTTTCAATGCGTTGACAAGCACACGCAAGTTGTGCTAGGCCTCTGCCCTGGAAATGTGGAGGTGAAGCTAATATATCCCGTCGGGACTGAAAAAAAAAATGTACACAGAAACCAAACTAAATGAATAAGCTGACAGGCGTGCACCTTTCCTCTGCATTTTGCAATAAAATGCGAATCAAGAAGCATATGAGTTCCGTCAGGCGTCAGCAGTCGAGCAGGGATATAATGAAATTAAAAAAAAAATAAAGAATTCCGGCTCCCGAAAGAACAAACCCTGAAATCCCTTTGATGTTTTCTTTAACTTCATCTTTTAATTCTGACAGGACACAGCTCAAGACAACCCCGGCCCGTGACTTGATAACCCGACCACACCAGACACTTCGAGTCCGTGAATCAAAAACCCGAAACTAACCGCCGCATCACTTCAAGCTTTCCTTCTCACTCTTGAGTTCTCGCGCATAAGCAGTTAAGCAGTAGTGGTAACATTATCAGTTCCGCAGAACACGTAAGGCGAGAGTTCGTTAGAGGTGCTCCACTCTGTATGGCAAGCTTGACTAAGTTATTCAGCCTTCGTACGTCGCCCTTCAGTCAGAATTCGGGAGTATTGCCTCCCCTTCAAGAAAATGCAGCAGCCGTATCACTTTCTGACCAAATAAATAATGGCAATACAAGCGTGAAATGACGAAGAAAGAAAGAAAGAAAGAAAGAAAGAAAGAAAGAAAGAAAGAAAGAAAGAAAGAAAGAAAGAAAGAAAGAAAGAAAGAAAGAAAGAAAGAAAGAAAGAAAGAAAGAAAGAAAGAAAGAAAGAAAGAAAGAAAGAAAGAAAGAAAGAAAGAAAGAAAGAAAGAAAGAAAGAAAGAAAGAAAGAAAGAAAGAGCGCAATGAATTTCACGAAGATGCCACAATATCTATTCCACCAGGGTATCCTTCCTCGCATATACCTTCTCTCTCTTCACTTTTTTTCCCAATGCCTGAAGGGCAATAGAGCTGAAGTCGAGCTAAAGAAACGCACAAAGAGGAGAAGAAATCTGTTATCACATAAGGACAGAATTGAAGCGAAGAATGAAACGTACACATAAAAATAAAACACTTATAATAAAACGCAGGCACGAAAGATCGCATCAAACACACGGGACGGCGCGCACTCATTCCGCCAATTCGTCGCGCTGCCCAACCTACGATATCGGCCGTGCCCGCTTTGCACACGTCGAGGCGTTAAAGCGACGGCATTGACTCCGCGGGAGTTGGTAGTGGCCGGAGGAAGAGAGGGTATCTCCCCTTGGCCACGGGCTCCTCCGCGTGTGGCAATGTGTGTGTGTGTTCGCGAGGTGTCTGTACGTGTGTGCGTGGAAACTGCGAGAGTTCGGTGGAATGCCCGGGCACGCCTTCATTATTCAAAGCACGCGGTACATACTTGCGCGAGCGCTTCGCACTCCCCCTCGCGCTCCTCTGCGGAAGAAAGCAGCGTCCGACTCTGTCTCTCCCTCTCTCTCTTTCCTGAACTTCTCCCGTCTTACCTCATCCAGTGCGGCAGCCCAAACAGTCCTGGGACGTGCCAGATCGGACCCCCGCCGCTTCATAATCGAAATCGAGCCGGTCTCCGTGCTTCTTTTGGCTCCTTCCGTGGATCGCCCCTCTTCGGTTTGCTCGCGCCCTTTCCGCAAAAGGTTTTGTGGCTTTGGGCCCAGCGCCAACGGAGGCGTTCCACAGCAAAGAGTAGCGACTGCGTTCTTTAAATTGGGGCCTCTTGCGATGAGTATTTCGAGGAAGGGAATTCCACGAAATGAGAGGAGACTCAGGGAGAGAAGGAGGGGCGGATGAAAAAAAAAAAAAGTTCGTTCTCTGAAAAATTAAATTCTTGATCTTTACGTGCCGCGATAAAATTGTGAGCCACGCCGTAGTGGAGAACTTAAGAATAATACTGACCACTGACCACTCCGAGCTCTCTCTCTCTCTCTTTCTTTTTAATTTCGAAAGCTTAAAAAAAACATAAATCTAAGTACACAGGTGTCTTTGCATATCGCTCCCAACGAAATTCGGCCGACATTGCTGAGAGAAAATTTCGTTTTCCAACTATAGTGCTGTAGTTCTCATTGTCGTCGTCAATGTTGCCCCTAGTTTTGTTGTTTTCGATAGCAGTAGTGATCTTCTATATACAGCGTAAGCTCAAGAAATATTGGACCCCGAATAGTGGATTAGAAATTGCTAGCTAACAAAAGAAAAAAGAAAACGAAGAAACCACGGACCAAAGAGCACTCAAGTTTTCTCCTTTATTAAGGCGATGGCGTTACAGATTCCGGAGCCAGTGTCGGCGTCGTTGGTTGTGAGCGAATAATCGGCGTTGTCCGTGAGCTAAAATTCGAGACAGATGCGAATACACAATAAAAATGTTTCATCCGGGCGAGAATCGAACCCAGGCCTTCAACGTGGCAAGCAGGTATTCTACCACGGAGCGACACCAGTGCTTGACATATCCGGCGAGTAAGACAATGCAAGAAAAGCGTCTGTCATTGAACTCTCTTGTGATCACTTTTACCACATTTTCCATATCTGTACTGCCGCACATGATTAACAAGAAGTGCGCGACTGACGAGTTTTGGAACAGCAGTAAGCAAACAAAGATACAGAGTGAATATCAGACACGAAAGGCAAGGAGGTTAAGCATAATGCATCTGTGGCTCCATACATGGGAATGAAAGAAGAGAAATGGAGAGAAAAAAAAAGGAAAAGAACATGACAGGAGAAACTTTTGGTGGGTTCCAGGCGTAGCTAGCCTCGCAAGATGCGCAGGCAATTGCAACAGCCGGATGCTTCCTTTAAGAAATCACGGGAAACAATGACCGTACGATCAGAACCCGTCATCGCGAACGCCCCGTGTTTGCTCAAAGAAGCCATAGCCCCAAATAACAAGCGTAAAACACCAGATAAGCAACGTACAACGTGACACAGCGGATAACTTACAGCCTCGGAGTCTCCTTTAAAACCCGACTTCAAAAGGCCTTAGTATATTAGCGAGGCCTCCCAGTTCTGGTAACCCTCTCTCGAGACAAGAGGAAGAAAAATAAAGACGCTTCGCGGAAGCCCGAAAGGTTGAAGACGCTGCCCTTAAGACCAAGAAACATTTGGCTTCCTTGTTGACTCTCCAGGCCCCGCCCACTCCGCGGAGGTTCTCCTTTTCTACCGGGCGAATCAAACCTTTTCTTTGCACAACACCGTTAGCCCGGGGGGATATTTACAGATCTGCGCTGGCGCCTCTGTATACATCCGTTGCGCTGTTACCGCATCTACTATCATTAAAGAGAGCAAGGAAAAAAAAAAGATGCAAGCGAGGAAGGGACAACTCGACGACGACGACGACGACGACCCTGGCTGTTGACGCCCCCCCCTTCCCCCCCCTCCCCCCCCCCCTCAGTTTTCCTGAGATGAAAGGTGGAGGGAAGCTCGCGCGAAGTAACAGGTACACGCCGCGGGGCGTCGTTACGCGAAGAGCCCAGAAAGAAATCAGGAAAAAAAATGGAACGAAAGGTTTCCGAGCAAACACCCGCAAAGAAGCGAGGCCCGCGAACAGGTTCGACGTGCCTGGCGTGTTATGCTTGTGTGTGCGTGAGCATAGGTCGCTGCGGCGTATATCCGAGTCTGTGCAGCGCATCTGCGGTTCAGAAACGGGGGTGGAATAGAGGCACGGTTCTGGAAAGGGGGGATGATAAGGGGGGGAGAGAGAACTCATTCAGAAAGAAGGAGGAATCTCGAAGACTGCCGAGGCACGCGCGCTTCGGTTGGTGACAACGCCCTGAGAATGTGGGGAGAGCAGTGTCGATGTAGAGGCAAGAGCAGAAGATTTCGCGGCTGCGAGTCGCGACCACTTGGTAGCCGAGTCGGTGACCTATACCTTATATAGACCGCGTTGACCGCGGCTGGCACGTCAGCATCACGCTGGTTCGGTCAAGCGTGCCGTGTGATGCTTTTCGCATCGCATAAACACTTCGAAGCTTCCAGTACCTGAACGAGAGATTAATAGAAAAGGCGTGTGAAAAGCCGGAAGGTTAAGCAGGTTGCACCTGGTTTCGTATTCTACTTTGTGCAGGATAGAAACGACGAGAGGATGTGAACCATAGGAAACATGAGAAGCTCGCGGTAGCCAAGTTGGAGTTTAGGAACATCGAAAGGTCAGTAAGGCATACAGTTTCCAGTCTTTTTCCCAGTCCGAGTTATTCTTTGGCTGTGGCTGATTCTTCTTTCGGCGAAAACGTACAGTTTCATTCCCTGCAGCAATAGCTAGATGTTTTCGTCAATAACACTACATTAGCGATCATAAGAGACATGAGCACTACACTCTAAGCCGAAATCCGGCAAATTTGGACTAACTGCAGTCGTTAAACCAACGGATAAACGGTTCGTCCAACAGGGAGTAAATGCGTAACAGTGCGTGTCGTGCGCAAACGCCCGGCAATGAAGGGACCAACGGGGAGAGTAACTGCGCGCCGATCGCCTGCTGCCGCGCTGCACTGCTCGGCGTTGTCGGCCAGCACGAAGACGAGTTATATCGGTTGTACGCCAAAGTGAAAGCGAAGCACTATTCAACGAATCGAAGCTTTTATAAGAGGCAAGTTCAACTCGCGCCGGCGCACGCAGCGAGCGGATGAGTTCCGGCACGTTTCTTCCCTATCGAGCTGCCGGCACTGCCGGGCCCAAACAAGTGCAAGCCTCCGAGCCCGGACACCGCGGATAATATGCCGAATTAGGAAGAACTACGAAGAACACCGACAGCGCTAAGAAAAGTAAGCTGTTCGTCAGCGGTCGTGTTCCCGCCGAGTCACTTGCCACAACTTTGAAGCGATATACGAAGTAGGCTTCGCACGTCATCGGCACCAAGCCGGCTGGCCGGGCCGGCGGCCGGTGTGAGTGCGTTGCGGCACAGGTGGAAGAAACATCGCACAGAACTTGTTTCACGGAAAATAATGTCTTCTGGATTAAAGTACAGTTCAAACTCTGTCTTTCTCTCCATGCGACAATCATCGTCAAACATTTACATGAAGGCGAGTGCCGATACAAATCATCGTGCGGCCGGCGGTGTGCACAGTAAACAACCGTGCTTGCGAGCGGTCTCGTCGTTGTAATTATACATGTATATATATATACATCACTGCGTAATACGCCGCGGACAGTGAACACCCACCTATTTTTCCATTGTGTCTAAAATAACGACGACGAAAATTGCTCAGGAAACGCATGTTGTGATCGCCGGGGGGTCGTAAGTACAGCCGTGCTCCTCGTAAGCCTAGTGACGTTATCGGCAAGTAGACGACAGCGGCATCGACGGGCGCCTCACTGCTTCGCCGGCATTCCTGCATAAGCGCCGCTGCTATGTTTGTGTGTGTGGAGTTGTGCACCAGCACTGCTAACGCTGGTTCTACCGACACGATCGAGTGCCAGCTGATAATTCGAATTCACTGACTGAAGGGGCGTTCGAGATTACGCTGATTCAGATTAAAAGATCGCTGTGCTTCGGTGCTACGAATAAGCCCACGTTAGTTTAGACGTACTGCGCTGTCAATGTTTATTGTTTTATTACGCCGAACAGAAGTCTCCCACCGGCACTACATGGGAGGTCAAAACACTGTGCCTATATATATCCGATGGCTGGTTTTCGGCTGTGTAGCGCGGGCGGGCGGGCGGGGTTTGCGGTGTTTCACTTTGAGATGTCATTGTGTGTGTATTTATATATGTATATATGTTTGTGCGCTTGTCCCAATAACTACGGTCTCCAATGCTGATTAAGTTGGAATTACCATGAACCATACCGACTAGTGCAAGGGCGCCATTTTTTTTTCGATTCGTCCAGACGGTTCAACTGTTGGTCCCCCCTGGAGCATTCTACGAGGACCAACATTTAAACCAAGTGGAGTAAATGCTAGGGGGTAACAGTTGAACCGCTGTAGTTACTCCCGCAGTTGGTCCAAAAATGGTTCAAAATCTGTGGCAGCCCAGTTAGTCCCCTGAAGGACCAATGTCATACCCCCCTTTTGGTCCTTTTCGGCTTAGAGTGTAGGCATACCCGCTTTGCAGCTGCAATGGCGTACCGGTGAGATAAACCTAGAGGTCTAGAAGAGGAGTTCAGTCTTTAGACCAGCGTCGTGAAACCTCCCGTCCATTCACGTTTCAGTGGCTTCCGGCAAAGATGAGATAAAAACAGCCAAATTGATACTACCCCAAAGTCCAAGCGAAAGAACCTTCTCCGCCTCACAGTTCAACGACAAGAGATAAAGAAAACAAGAAAAGACCATTCCTTGGTGTCTTCGTTCGGTGGCGTAGGGTAGGTCACGACCTCCCGGCAACTGGCTCCGCGCGGCCCGCTGCTGGGCGAAGGGGACCGTCTGGCGCACATCGATTATATGCCGCATAGCATTAAAGGCCCCGCAGGGAAGTGAGCCCGGGCTCTTCTCTTTTGTCGTCGAAGACAATGGAGCCAATTTTCGACGATGCCGCCGCTGGTCGACGACCTATCGAGACAGAGACGGCTCCTTTTCTTCCTCGAGGTATAGAAGACGGCGGAAAGGCCGGCGGCCAGACGGCGCTCAAATGCGGCGTGCTTTTCGTGACTAAGGAGCCGGATGGGAGGTAAAGACACGGTGATAGGTTCGAGGCCGCCTAAAATGAAAATAGCACGAAAAGATTCAGCCCCAGGCAGGCTATAGGGCGCGCGGTCGAAGCCAGAAGACGAGCCATAGACAGGAAGAGAGTCCGATAGGAGCCGTCAGGCGTTGCATTTATGCATGGCCGAAAGTCACCGTTGGAAGCCTGCATAGCTCCAGAAGTACGCCATCGGTTGCGCAGCCTTTCCTTTATACAAGTGCGTCGTATACCGCCCGGATCGCATCAGGGGATTTTGGGATTCGTTCGAGTCTGACGGTGCTCGACCGAGAAACGGAGGTAGTGAGGGAGCACCGGAAGAGTTGAGCGTAAGCCTTTGCGTGCATACGCGTATATATGTATACGGGCCTTGCAGATCAAGCAAGCCAACGCGTTCCATATTGGTGCCTCGCTATTCCACGAGGCTTTCTTTGTAGGTGAGCACCGGAAACGCAAGGGAATAAAGAAAAGACAAACCTAAGCGCACAGCGAGCAGTTCCTGGCTGTCACTGCGATGACGTCAAACCGGGAATATCGCCAATAGTAATCCTGAAGGTCGAGAAAGTCGTATGGGAAAGGCATCAAGTAGTAACGACCAAAAGAGAGGAAGGGGGGAATGAATGTGGCATTGCAGCTGTTCTTGCATATTGAGCGCAGTTCTGCGCCCTCTGCTGTATAGTGGTCAGCGCAAGGACTATGCATGTTTTCCGCCTCAACTTTTTCTTGGAGGTCGATGGCACACTAAGTTCGCGTACGGACCTTTCTTGTACGACCATTCTTTGATAACTACGTATATTAGAGGATTGAGTGACCCATAACCCAGGTGACGGTTATGTGCCTTGTGGCGCAGTATAGTATAGTGATCCACGTTGTTGGATTCAACAGTGATTGAGGGTACTAAAAGCCGTGGTAAGGCGGACAACAACACTAGCAACTTTCCGGTGGAAGCAGTCCTCGACAGCGTTCTACAAAGTAAAAGGAATGACGACGCACAGATAGCGTAGATATGCAGCTGACTTGGAAGAAGTGAGTCTTTGATCTTCGTGGTCTGATTGCGCCTGAGTATTGACATCTTTTGACAGGGTGCCACGCAGCTATAGTGGGCCTTGGTTAAAGTAGTTCCGTACAAGGTTACAACCCTGCGCAATTTGTCTGCTTCAGCTGAACTACAAGTCTAGCCTGTCCTGGCGGCACGTTTCGTTCGAGAACCAGTTGTGCAGGACAGTCGTTAGAACCTCAGAACAAAATGAGCATACAGAATGAGCGACATAATTGTGACCGCGAGCCTATAATATAAGAATTGCTTGTTTTCTTTTTTACGTCCCAATACCACCATATGATTATGAGGGACGCCGTAGTAGAGTGCTCCAGACATTTCAACCACCCAGTGTTCTTTAACGTACGCCTAAAAGTACACAGGCCTCTAGGATTTCACCTCCGTAAAAATACGGCCGCCATGACCGGGATTTGATCCCAGGACGTTCGGGTCAGCAGTCTAGCACCATAACCACAAGACTACCGAGACGGGCCTACAGCAACGCTGACAATCGATAATCGGCAATCATACATGACCCAATAATCTGCGGGAAGAGGTTACGAGGTTAGCGTATAGAGTAGGTTAAGATTTTTCTTCTTTTTTTTTTTCCCCCTTTTCGTTTACAGTCGGTCTTATCGACCATCACGTTATGCCCCATTGGTTGGAAAAGCCGCAACTTCTCAATGTGTACATAGAGGTGGGTGAAGGAGTAGACCAAGTGAATACTCATGAAATATACAGTATGCGCTCGTTTCTCGTAGATGTTGGCCTAAGGATTCGCCGGGCGTGGCCGAACTTGCTGGCCGAGAGATTCCTACACCGTGTATACCCGTGCATATTCACATACTAATGCGCGTTGCACGAGTACGCGGATACGGAGACGCCCTCAGGAAACGAGTGTACACACAAATGTTTCGCACGCCTGAAAAAGATGCTTCGCAACGAGTTGGGACACGAAACTAGGAAGACAAGGAATTCCTGAATAAAATATCATGTGTCTTTCCGTTTTTTGTATCAGTGTGGCGCATAGCAATTGCTTTTAGAGATTACAGCCGTGATTCGTTGCTTTACCGCAACACCATTGGAAGAAAGGTGCATTTTTATAACTCACGAGAGAAAATGCTCGCTGCTCATTACAGTAAACACGGCAACTGGTATAATCATGTTAATTTACAAGATAAAGCACGCGCCGGGAAGCGAATAATCATTAATTAACGATGTTCCAAGGAAACACTAGACTTCCGCCATTAGATTTTTTTACGAACAGCGGCTAGCGCGAATTAGCATATATAATCTGTTAATTAACCGTGTCTTCCGCCTTCCATTGTCTATTCGCGTATCCTCGTGTGAGTGCTTTCGCAGAAATTAGGTGTCAGGGTAAGACCGTCGCTTCGATGTATAACCAAGAGCAGCTAGTGTGGCGCACGCAGACGTTCTTTGTTTCTCCATACTGCGGATCTTACGCAACGAAACTACGATATGATTATAAGGCGCCACAGTGGGTGACTCCGTTTCAATTTAGATGACTACCTGGGAATACTTAACTTGCACCTAAGTCTAAGAACACGGTTGATTGTGCATTTCGCCCCTATCTAAGCAGGGCGTCCGCCTGGGTTGCGAATCGAACCCACGTGTTCGTGCTTAGCAGCGTGCTACCATAGCTGCTAAACCACTACGGCGGGTGCGCGACCGTTTACTTAACACTTCTATCGCTTTTTATTTTATTTATTTTTTTTTTACGTAGAGGAAAGCATTCAGCTTTGTTTTTCGTTCTTCACACACTCTAAGCTCGCCACGGGCTACACGGTATATACGCGACAGATGCGGTGCCACGTCGTCGCGAAATTGTTTTCGTCGTGAGCAGAAAGCCGCTGCGTATACGCGCTCGGGCGCCAAAATGCCGAAAGCGAGGCGACGAGCAACCGCGTTAGGGCGTTCGAAACGGAAACGCAACTTTTTCTAACAAGAGAGTTGTCGGAGGGTGGCCCCACGGCATGTAGAGCGTAGAAACGAAGAGATCACAGCCGCCGCTCCTCCGACGTGCACCCCTTTCCAACCGAGCTGCTCACTTTGTTATTTTCCCGTTTCCTTAACCCTCGCGACTCTCGCCTTGGCTCGGTAGCGCGCCTCGTTTCATTACTTCGCAGCTGTGCCAAGAAAGACAGCCAAGCGAACAGAGGGCGCGGAACAACGACGCAACGACGGCACGACCCGGTATACAGAGACGGGAGGAAGGCCTATGACCCTGTACTTCCTCCCCCGCGACGCTTGCGTCGGCGTCGTCGTCGAATCGTTATGACATCGTCTCAAGCGCGCTTCTGACGTGACATCGACGCGTTTTCCGCCTTTTCGGAGGCGTCCACCGGGGTGGATAACGGCGTCGTCCGTGATCTAACAAGTGGTGAGGAAACCACGCCACTCGAATCCTTCGGAGATCGTTTCTTCGGTTTCGCCAGATTTTTGGACACGTGGGTTTGGTGATGAAAGAAACAAGGAATTGTTCACCCGATTCATGCTATGAAACTGGCGCGAACTATTAGACCTAATTAAAGTTATTTCATCCATCCATCCATCAGTCATTCATATACCACGAAGCTACAAAAAAAAAAAAAAAAAAAACTTGTTTCGGGATATGATTATCGTTGTCCTGGAGCAGGACCAATTTTTCGTCAAGTAACTGTTTCCTATGCAATTCCAATAGTCCCACATGTTTCTATAATATTTCTACGCAAAGCTATGGCAAATATATAAAATGAATGTAGCCTTTACGTGGATTCTGTAAGTAAACAAATGGAATTACCGGAAACGGCGTTCGGAGCGTTTATGTAGGGAAGATGCTTTCGTCCTGAGAAATTTGAGAATTCTAACATGGAGAAAAAAGTTCGCGGAACCCGTGCGTCGCAAACAACGTTTAATATTACGTTAGGTGCGAATTTTATTTCAGTTGTATCATACTTAATGGTACTCACCAATACCAAGGCAACTCGTATGAAGCAGGGAAATCGAACATAATAGCTCAATCGCACATTGTTTTGATCTGCGGCACCTGAAGTAACGAGAAAATTTGAAGTTAAATTTACGATAACTTCACTGCTGCCTTCCCTGTCGGGTCTTTGCCATGGGGTGATAGTAGAAGAGACCTCCCAGTTATTAGCGGAGAAACATGCAGGTATACATCGCAAGTTTGTATACTAGAGACAGAGACACAGAGAGACCTCTTCATTGAAAAGGAAAACGGTTAACCAGCCTATATATGCTGTCTCGCTAAGGGCGACCAGATTTCGAAGTGTGCTTCTCCACATTGCTCATCAGCGGTCATGAGAAATACAGGTTGACGTCTTCCTAACTTAGTTAAGTACGCTCTTTGCGTACAATAGTGCAAAAATTTTAACGACCAACGCGCATGCGAAGTTCGCCACGTTTAAGTCGACTTCCCCACACTGCTCTGTTAGTCGCGGAAAAGCCGGCTTAAGCTTCGCGAAACAGCGTGCGCGTCGCGAACCTAAACCATGGCAAACTGCACTGCGAGAAAAAAAAAAGGGGGGGGGGGGGGGCAAAAGCTGGCCGACCTGCAATGCGGTAAAGCCTGCTAGGCGATGAGGGAAAAATAACTGCGAGGTGCGGTGAAATGAACTCTATTTGGTCCTGGAGAAACCCCGATCTGACATTCCCATTGCAATGTCCCTGGTTCGAATCCCGGGAAAAAAAGACAGCGCCTTAGCTAATTCAGTGCAAGCGGCTGGAAAAGGTGGTGGACCACAGAGAAAATACAAACAGAACATAAGGAGAGAGGCGAAAACAACTTCATTAAGATAAGCTTGCTTCGTAGCTGATTACTGTTGATCAGTCCCTTCTTCCAGGGCACCACTGGCTATTGCGGCTCGCTGGGTCTGGCAAAGGGTCGCGAGTTGGCTTCCCAAGTTCATTTCGGAGAGTTGCGCCTCCCGCTATCAATTGATGAGTGTCTAGCTGGTGACTGACGGATGCTGCGGGCACTGGTGCGTTATGTGTGCGTAGACATGTTAATAGCAGCCAGAGCTGCCTATTGGGCGAGTAAACACGGTAGGCTTCACCCAGCGGGCTTCAGACAAACTCACGCCCTCTTTCCAGTCTTACACTTATTCTTAATCATGGTCTTGTAAGACATTTTTTTTTTTGTCCAAGTTTACTGAACTGGGGGGGATTTTCTCCCTCTCTCTAGATTTCTGGCTCGAAAAATGGTGATTTTGATGCTGACCTTTCGGTCTGCAGAAATTCCAGTTAACTTCATATGAACTCCTTCGCGTAGAAAGAA
This sequence comes from Rhipicephalus appendiculatus, assembly GCA_030522465.1. NCBI lineage: Eukaryota > Metazoa > Arthropoda > Arachnida > Ixodida > Ixodidae > Rhipicephalus > Rhipicephalus appendiculatus. The sequence continues at coordinate 3,845,655 of JALIZH010032999.1, forward strand.
AGATTGAACCTAACTCCTCTCCGTGCTTCGGAGTCGCGTACGCTTACTATAAAAAGAATAGTCAAATCAATCAACGACAGCACGGCGAGGTCGCGAGAACGGTCGGGAAAACGAGCGGTCCCCCTCAGAAGACGCGTCGCGCGTCCTCTGTCAACCTCGAGGAGGTCGTCGCATCGCGAGTTCGTTGGTACGCTTTTTTCCGACGGACGCGATGAAGCGAGTCGGCCCTGTAGCAAAAAGGCGTCGTCGCCGTCTGGCGAAACTCGAAGCGGCGGCGGCGCCTTCCTTCAAGATGGCTGTTGCGCAACCCCCGACACGCATCTCACCCAACCCCCGCGCCGACGAGTCATCCACGCACAACTTGCGGCCACATATATATATTTACAGTCGTGCCGTTGCGCTGTTTTGCTGGGGAGGGGGGCCCGAGTAGTGGAGTTGGCCTCCCCGCGATATTAAGAACTCGGATGTTGCGTGCAGCTCCAGCTGTGCGGATTCCCGGAAAACTTTTGCGGTCGGGAACGCCTACAACGAACTCCCCGTGTAACGAGATGACCTGTATAACTAAGGCATTCATTGCGTCACGGTTACGTTGCCTTGCCAGCGTCACGGAGTGCGACCTTTATAGTGAAGGGGAAGCGAAGCATTCTGACGTATACCGGCTGTCCCATAGCGACGTTTTAAGATGGTCCCGAGGCAAAAAGACAGCTTTAGCTCGCTCAGTAACGCTGTTTACTTGTACAAGAGACTGTGTCGGCCACCTCCGGAATTCTAACTTCAACTACAGTATTGATGGGATGAAAGCGTTTCAGGTGCCGCCAGCGTTGACACTGAGGTATCAGTTATATTCGGACAGTGTAAAAATACTAGCCGTCTACCTCGGTCACATTGTTAGCGGCTCACGACGGACATAACATGCTGCCTTTTCTTTTTTCTTTTTTTTTTTTTCTGGGAAGGGAGGAGTTGTATGAGGGATGTGATAACCTATATAAGGAGGACTTTGGGATTAGAATTCTGGTTGAGTCCAGAACTACAGTTTATCAGACCCAGAGCGAAGCGCATCTTGCGTGCTTTGAAGTTTCAGAGATTCGGAATAAATCAAGCCTGTGCATTGTGGCTGGACTCGAAGCATTATTACCACTGAGAAACAGCATTCCAGGTGTCCTGTATAGAAGAGAATCTCAGCCCAACTTGAACGGAGCTCTGGACGCTATGTAATTCTCAGTTATTCGGCCCCACCAACGTCATGCACTCTTGTCCCGACATCCCCGCACATTCTGAAAGCCGGACGCTATAAACTCCGCCTGGCACCACTGCAGCGAACTGCGGCTCGTCCAGCTCTTCAGAAAGGGCCGCCGCCACCGTTCCCTTGCCTCTTCAAGCAGCTCAGCGGCGGGTCGTTCAAGGCCATGGCGTCCGCAACCACGATGGTCGCCTCGGACGGAACTCCATATGTGGACTATAAAGCGACGTTCTCTCCCTTCCTTTTATAGGCCTTTCCTTTTTACACCATTGTTTGCGACCCCCGAGCCACTCCGCGCGGGCGTGAAGGAAGAAGCGCCGAGCCGACCGTGGGAGTAGACGAATGCCCTGACCGACCTCGGATATGCACCGGCATGTCCGGCATCGGAGGCGGCCGTGCACGTCAGCCTATTGCATCTGTTCGCAGAAAGGCTTCAGGGTTATTTTGCTATAATAGCGGCCTAAAAATGTTTTCCTACTCGCATCCACTAACACCAACGGGAGAGCCGACAAAGAAGGACGACCGATCGGAGGTCGCTGGACGTGTAGAGACTGCAAAATGTACACTGACCGTAAATGGGGCGTGTAACAATAAGACACAATGCTTCTAGCACAGCCTTGCCGCGTGTGAGACGCTAACGCGTATGGGATTGCCGCGTGTGATTTCCTAGCGTTGCATAAGCGCTGCGAAACATGCAGGATACCGGAGACCAGCTTCAGTCACTTGCGATTCTCTAGAGCTAAATCTTGCAAGCGTAAGAAACAGAAGGAAATAAACAAAGCAATAACAATCAAAGCGGTGAATTCCGGATAAGATATATGAATATTTGACCAGATTGTTTCACAGGCTGGACTAATCAAAAATACTGGAGTGATTTCATTTCGTTAAACCAATGTACAAGTTCTGTATACTCCAGATAAAATACCGTCAAACATCAGAGCAGCCTGAATGACTTCAATGAATGAATGAAGGAAGGAATGAAGGAAGGAACAGGATAGAAAAGAAACGCATATGAATGTTAACCAAACTGGTATGCTACCCTACATTGTGGAAATAAATAGGGGAGCTTAAAAATGGGTTGACATAGTAGATACTTCTAGATATAGTATATATAGGGGGGAATTATCGTTACTGTTTTTACTACACAGGTGTGCATGATGACCAAGCCGTGATAAACTCGGGCTATCAATTCATGCGATCGCTACCACTGCCATACGCGTGTGTAGGCATACGAAAGACGCCTGATACTTCTAGTGCATGGTTCTTTATGGGTAACGTCATCACAAAAAGATTTATTTTTCTACGAATTAATAGATGTTTCTCCGCGGCCAGACTTCTACTTAAGTCGATGACGCCGTGTCAGTGGCGTTTCGATGCTGCCTTAGGTACGTGATTAAAATACATTGCAAGCGCCTCCCGCACACTTTACACTCGCTACATGCGTCGTCGTTTTACGCGCAAGAAAAGTGTGTTGGTGCTTTCAAAATTTACGAAGCATATGTCAGTGCACTGCCCTCTCGACAACGCGCTACCGAAAGAGGCGGCGAGACCGTTCGCGGGGAGGGCCTGCGGAAGGCATCGGAGTGATGGAAGTCCCGGTGTCCGACAGACACTACAGCTCTGATGGAGGGTAATTGTGATCGCTGCTTATGGCCCTTCCCGCAGCCAAACAAAGCATCACTCTTGCCGGACTGCACATCGCTCACAAGACACACACGCACGCACACGATACGCTGGGCTTGTAGACTGCCCTCTCACCCAAACACCACTCCCGTGGATTCACTTTCCTCGTCCCTTCCCTCTCTCATCCTCTCCTACCGCCATTACTGTGTACAGCCCCGCTTGGCTCACCTCTCTCTCTCTCTTTTGCTGGCGTGCGGGTAACAGTTTCCGTCCCCGAAATTGGTGCCATTATTCTTGCGTGCGCCCCCCTCTCCACCTTTCGTAACGCTTACGCAACCCCCTCTCCCATATTCTACCTTCCCCTCCTCTACTCCCTTTCTTCTTAGACCATCTCACTTAAGGCTCCATTACGATCTTACAGCAAAAAGACGGCACCCACTCCACAGCCGAATTCACCGCTTCTAACGCACTCGTTCTCTGACCCCGTTTCCGTTTGCCGAAAATTCGTTTGCTCGCCCCAGAATCACCAGATATCTTAGCTCCGAGCGACGCCGGCGTCGCGTTTATAGAGCTCTTTCAAAGCTCTCTCAACTTTCGCGTCCCGTCCTGCCATTTTAGAAAGTAGATCCGAGTTAAGCCTTTAAATCTCCCGAGGCGGCTTCCCGCGAAGTGCCAAAGCAAACGGATGACGTCGGCTCTCTCCAACTGGGACGCGCGCGTGTCAGCTGTGAAACGGAAGGCAGCTTTGTTTGTGTATATATCGGCTTAAGATTCGAGAGCATTCTTGATGTTTGTACACTCGGGAATCGACTAAAACGCCGATTCGGGATGGGCCACCAGCCACCGTTGCCCTATATAGTTGGATCTTTCGGATATCGTCGGTTAGGGTTAGTTCATTCATTCATTCATTCATTCATTCATTCATTCATTCATTCATTCATTCATTCATTCATTCATTCAAGAAACCTGACCCTATAATTCAGCTAGAAGACCGTACAACTAACGCGTACTTTACGGTCGGCATCATTTATGATAAAACCATCTCTTGAGCAGCTATGAGCTGGAGGTCCGGGTTTGTTTTCTGGCCACGGCTGCCGCAGTTTAATGGGGGCGAAATGCAACGACACCCTTGTACTTTATATAGGTGGACGCTTAAAAAATCTCAGATGGTCAGAATTTAATTCGGGGTCGCAGTTGTTGGCACGAACACTGGTCGCCAAGGACGGTTGGCAACGTCGTCTCTGTCAAACGGCCGGTACGAGCATGCCTTTGGCTGGCTCTGGTATTGCGTAAGTATGATTTATACTAACGGAAGTACCGCGGACGTAGAGGAAGTAACGGAAGTGGAAGCACCTCAGTACCGCTTTCGCAAAGGATAGACGATGCGGTAAAAAGTACCACCTCGGCAAGAAAACCCCAAAACTTCTAGCAAAGCTGAATTTCAAAACGTGCAAGCACAACACTTGGCGCAGAGCAACTTTTTCACAGAGTGAAAAAAAAAAAAAGGAAGTTGTAGAGCACGAAACCTTTGGTCCTAACGACAATCTCTTAAAAAAAAAGAAAAAAAAAACGTGAATAAAAAACATGGAATTCCATTCAGTTTACGCCGCTACGCTCTAAAAAAACCCAACGCTAGATGTTCGCAGGCTTAAAAGGCCAAGGCTTAGTGGCTCGGCCAAGATAAAAACTGCCTTTTTTTTCGCTTTTTTTTTATTGTGCATTTTTTTATGGCAGGCTTATACCGAGTTCTGTTGCACAAGCTTTCGTTTAAGGGTGCTGTTCGCTTCGATAAGCGCCCCTGCGAGAACCGGTCGTGGAAACATAAAATGTGCATGTTTTGAATCCGATCGTGTCGCAGCTGCTTGTAAAGAGAGGCAAACCTGTACACGCGCACGCGCAGCGCCTGCATCGCGTGGCGCAACTCAACGTACGCGGCTCACAGCAGCTCGTACGTAAACAAGGCGTTTTATTTTCGTAAGACATGGTTCTGGCTTGCTTTTTATTTGTCTGCAGGGACGATGCAGGAAGTTAGGCCCAGGAATATCAGGCCCCGAGACAGTCACACCAGCATAAAAAAATGACACAATAAAGAATTAAACGCATTGTGCAAAAAAAAAAAAAAAAAAAAAACGCGAAAGACCAACGAGGATGGATGGATGTGTATTTCTGTATAGTACTTAGTCTTCTGACTTAATATACTCGTGGTGTCAGTTTTTTACATATTTTTCTTATTTTCTTGCTATGGGCAAATTGGTGGTGGCTGTAGCGTGATATTTTAAAGTGTATGTTTCAGGTATGCATTCTAGTTTTTCAATTTGGCTTTTGTGTGAAAAAAGAAAAGAAATATGTATTTTTTGTTGCACTGCATTTGAGCAAATGTATGGGTGGAGGGACCCTAGTCAGGCAGAGGTAATCTGCCTTTAGTCCCTTCAACCTAGGCAAATTTTCCTTTTGTCTAAATAAACTGAATGAATGAATGAATGAATGAATGAATGAATGAATGAATGAATGAATGAATGAATGAATTCTGTCAGCTAGTGTTACATAGGAGCGAGGTACTATGTGCTGGTGCATAGAAGCACGCTGTATACAGTTGACTCAAGGAGCTGGCACGAATAATTGTGCCAATGGCAATGTGCATTACAAGGAATGACAGCCAACAGCTTAACCTGGAGAGTAGAGTCGAGATTCGTTACTTTCTATATATGTCTCTCTCTGTCTCGCAGTTAACGTTGAACGAAATGCTACCGCATTCGTTAATACCAGCTAGAATTTCATTATTATCAAGCTTACTACATCGGTATTATTATTATAATCGTAATCTTAATGAAATGCTTCTGCACGACAGGTCTGCATCGTGCAGGATGTTCGCCGCGGTGGTGAAGCGGTTACGGTGCTCGGCTGCTGACCCGAAGGTTGAGGGTTCGACCCTGGCCGCATCGGTCGCATTTCGATGGAGGCGAAATACTAGAGGCCCGTGTACTGTGCGCATAGCTCGGCACACTCACTCATGAGTGCACTCAACTCACACTCACTCACACTCATTTGAACGTGGTGAGTTGAGTATGAGTGAGTACTCATGCGTGTGAGTGGACGTGAGTGTGAACGTGAGTGAGAACTCATGAGTGTGAGTGGTCGTGAGTGTGAACGTGAGTGAGTACTCATGAGTGTGAGTGGACGTGAGTGTGAACGTGAGTGAGTGCGAAGGCTGAAAAAATTGTGGTGAGTGAGTTTGAGTGAGTACTCCCTTAAAGTGCCGACCTATGGAGCTCGGCACACTCACTCATGAGTACACTCAACTCACACTCACTCACACTCATTTGAACGTGGTGAGTTGAGTGAGTGAGTACTCACGAGTGTGAGTGGACGTGAGTGTGAAGCATGAGTGAGTACTCATGAGTGTGAGTAGAGGTGAGTGTGAACGTGAGTGAGTACTCATAGTGTGAGTGGACGTGAGTGTGAACGTGAGTGAGTGCGAAGGCTGAAAAAATTGTGGTGAGTGAGTTTGAGTGAGTACTCCCTTAAAGTGCCGACCTATGACTGTGCGATGTCAGTGCATGTTAAAGAACACCACATGATCAAAATTTCCGGAGCCCTCCCCTGAGGCATGCATCATAATCATATCGTGGTAATACCCCACATATTATTAATATCGTGCGGGATACCACGCCCCCTCCCTTTCCTGTCTCTCAGGCATACAATACAAAGCAGTGCTACATCGGCTTCCAGCATAACAAATGAGCCAACAACTTACCCACATGAGCTTGTTGGTATTAGATTGGGTACGTGTATTATCGCGCGTAAAATCACAGACAAGGAGGCAGCGCAGCGGCACACAAGGAACGCATTGTGCTCGGTGCGAACCAACAGCTGCCCAAGATTTGCCCCACGTTAAACGAAGTAAAACCAGACCCTTGTGGCAAGAAACACGCGGTGCGGTGCACTCAGTGCAAAGAAAAAAATAAAATAAAAAAAGGAGTCGAGTCGTCTATGAAGTTTTGCCAATTTGCAACAAGGTGTACATAGGGCTAACGGGGTGCTGCTACAATGACAGGGCGTGAGAGCACAACTGGGCAGTAAATGCAGGCGGTACATATGGAAGGGCACTGTAAGGCGTTGCAACTGCCATCCAATTCTTAATCGGACCGAATTTTTGGCTCGATCTGGGGATAACTGGGGATAACGATCTGGGGATAACGAAGCCTTTTACATTGCGCGCGCAGGAAACTACATGCCTCAGCTGCGCGCCAGTGGCGCTTGGAGAAAAAGACATTGCCTTTATGTCACCTTAGAGTCTCTATGACGTGATGATTGTGATAGTGTTTTTTTTTTTTTTGTATAAGTGTTCGGTTGGTACCTTGCGCCTGCCTGTCGTGTTTCTCTCTGGTCCTCGTGTTTCCTGACGCAGTGTTTTTTTCATTAAGACAGAAAACACTTTATCCGTACCTGATTAAACGATCACAAGGCGCTCGCGATGTGCGAAGCCCGCGCTATATAAGAAGGCCCCAACTACGATACCACACGTTCCTAGCCGCAAGAAGTCGGAAGCGAGCTAGGTCTGGGGCGTCGGTAGACGTTGAAGAATGTGCCCGCAGCCGGGGACCTGTTTGGGTCGCGCGTATACCCCAGGGCCTGCACACAGCCGCCCACCTACACGAATACGGAGTGGCGACGCGGTCGGGTCGCCTCCTAATTGCCCTGGCAGGATGCCCTGAGAGCCCCGTGTGCTCAGCTAACTGTGTCCCGAACACGGTCTCACTCATGCATCACACGCGATCCCTCTTATAGGACTACCAGTCGCATCCTGGCCTACTCTTCCACCACCACTTACAGCTGCTTTCTTCTTTTCTTTTTTTTTGCCTCAGTCACACACTGTTATTATTTCTCTAGCCTTTATATATAGGCACTAGAGCGTACAACTTATCTACTCACTCCCACTGCGGTTTACACCTGCCCAGTTACCAGTTTGCCCCCCTATGCACCAGTTTACCCATCCAATGATTTCATCCGCTTGCTGATAGCTTCATCATTTCACAAGCCGGCAAGATTGCGAACTTCTTTTGTTTGAAGATGACAGTTTGTCGGGTCATAATCAGATACAGGGCGAAAACCTTGGAGGCTCGCGTAAAGGATTCAACATTGAGGACGACGCAACAAATATAAATGACAGGTCGAGAACAGAGTGGGTCAGGGAACAAACGGGTGTCCAGGACATCTTAGTCGAAATCAAGAAGAGGAAGTGGGCGTGGGCTCGTGATGAGTTAGGCTCATGATGGTGATAATGATTAATTAAGTACATAACTATGCTAACTACGCAAACTATTAAGTACATAAGCTCTAAAAGAAAAAAAATAGAGACGTGGACAGATGATAGGGAGATAATTTCAAAGCACTCCCGTTGTCGAAGAGCCGAAAAAGAAAAACAAGAGCCTTTACGTACGGGAGAATCTCGGAACTACGTGCACATTAAAGCATGTCGTTATGAACGGTATGGAAGGAAAGAAAAACTCATTATAACGCGCTGCCACTGGAAGTGTTTGACGCCTAATTTACACCCTATAAAATTAAAAATATCAATATGTGAATATATATATACGTATAGAAAGCCACGAAGGAACGACAGGAAATTCCTCAACGAGCACGCAGGTTTTGTGCGTACTCTTCATCGTCGTTGGACTGTGTACAGGCCGTCGACAAATTAATTGCGCCCGTCAAGCGTAGAGCGAGTGACAGTAGAACCACTCCTCGCTTAATTATGCCGGCTGAGCGGGAGGCCTGGCACAGATTTAAAAAAAGCTCGAAAGGCCGAACAATTAAGAAATAGAACGAAACTATGCAGGATGGCAGGAAAAGAATGCGTCGGGTGCGCACGGAAGCGTGTAGACAGCGATTAATCGCTCGTGCCTGCACGTGTCAGACGCCGCAACTTGTTTTGGCTTTCCCCGCGTAGCTCGAGTTCCAAAGGCATCAATTCAGGTGCGGGGGAAAGATAATTGCATGCAGCTATCGAGTTGGCTTAAGGATAGCGCTACGTAAGGTGTATCATAATCGAGATTTTTTTTGTTTGTTTGTTTATACTGTACTACAGACTAAAATGGGAGAGGTCGTTGTTGGAAAATAGTAATATGGTAGGAAGTTGGCGAGCTGGAAAATACAACGGCAATGCAAACGGGACACGGATGGGAAAAAGAAACGACGACACAGGCGCTGTCTAACAACGGAAAGTTTCTTAGAAAAATACAAAGATATATATGGGGTGGAAAGAGATTAACATCAAAGCCGCACATCCCCCAAAGATAGCTGAAAGTTTGCAAATAGGTTACAGCTGAAAGCAGGCTACATTAAACACAGTTAAAATAGTACAGACGGTAGTGTCTAAGTGTTTCCGGTTATTAGATACAAACAGCACATTTTACATCAAAACAAAACTGAGAAATCAGTGTTGCACAGCGATGCGCTTCCTCTAAAACTTAAAAAAAAAAATAAAATAGAATAAGTTTGTCTAGGATGAACCGGCGAGGGAGAATAGAAATTAACGACATCACCGCGAGCTTAATTAAATGTCGTTCGTGTATGAGTGCACCTGAAATCGATGCTTCTCAGCAAGTCCATGATATGCAGCAAAGGCTTGAAGGCTTGTGGCAGCCAATCATCGAGTAAACTTGTCCATGCGTTCCAATCGAAAATATACGAAATGAAGAGAAACTGCCATTTGTGCGGTGTTCATACTTTCCTCAAGATTTCATGACGTAGTGTATAGGAGGGCGACTCTTCCGCGTACCTCCAATCTGGTTGAATGAATCAGGTCATAATTTTCGCCGCAATGCAGAGGAGTTGATGAAAGATAAGTTACTCCACACACGGCCACAGGAATGCAGTAGGTATGTATACTCGACTCGAGGACCGTAACGACGAAATCCAACTTCAGCGCGCAATCGGCCCTCAATATTGACGCCTCCAGTCTGCCGGGAACCTCGACAATTCGACATTGTACGTCCCAGACATCAAAGGGACTGGCGCCAATAAAACGGCTTAATGGGAACCAGCTATGTTTTACGGGTTTCTGTGGTATGCGTGGATAGCTATGTAGGCTTGGCAGCAGTATAGGCCCCGCGAACATGGCTCGGAGCGGAGAAATTGTCGTGGTATTAAAGGTCGCGGCAATACCCGCGTATGAACTTTTCGAGTGGGGCGTGTCGCATATAACACCTAGGTATCTCGCCGAAATATCAAGCTTTTTCTTTTACGTTTTGCTATAGATTTCTCGAGTACCAGTACGTGCTATAGCGCATGTATGTTCTGAACCTGGTACATGGGAAGCACGCATAGCTGTGATCCATAATAATAATATCTGGGGTTTAACGTCCCAAAACCACGATATGATTATGAGAGACGCCGTAGTGGAGGGCTCCGGAAATTTCGACCATCTGGTGTTCTTTAACGTGCACTGACATCGCACAGTACACGGGCCTCTACCATTTCGCCTCCATCGAAATGCGACCGCCGCGGCCGGGATCGAACCCGCGACCTTCGGGTCAGCAGCCGAGCACCGTAGCCACTGTTCCACCGAGGCGGACTATAGCTGTGATCCAAAGGGCAAACCAAATTCTCCCAGTCTCTTAACAATGCCACAAATTTCATCCTTTTCCCACTGGAAAGTTTGCGCTTAGGCATAGAGCAAAAGTATTTTAAAAATGCAAGAACACATTTAAATACAGTTCGAAAAGATAGAATTTATAGTATATCCGCCACCGTCTGTTGTAAACGTCGTCAGTTCTGAATTTAGTGCCTAAGCTTACTTTTACAGCAATATGTCTGACAACACTCTGAAGCTACAACGATGCCAACAAAAAGGAAGTAAAAATTTACCAGACAAACAGACACACACACCTACAAAATAAACCATCTACGTCAAGCATCTCAGCTTTTCTGCCAGAGGTCCACATGGTTCACATTTCTTCCCAAGTTCTTAAGAAAGCTTGGAGAGCGGAAGCGCGTTTTTCATTTTTAGATATCGAAATACCTCCCAGGCGCCAGCGCCTTCGATGTCCGCGTTAAAGAAGAGACGTGCCGGGGAAAAGGAAAAAAAAATGAGCAAACACCTCCGGACAGGCGGAGGAACGGTTTCACTCAAGATATAACGGCATTCTTCTCCCGTTTCACACCTCACTTTAAGAACGCCCCTTTGCCGACCTCCTATTTAGGGCTTGTGTCAGCTTTGCTTGCTTGGCTTGGCTCGACTCTTGCTTCGCGATCCGGCCACCAGCACCGGACAAAGACGCCCGGCGTCGTTCTTGCTCGAGGCGTGATCGCTAAGAAAGCGTCCCAACAGGGACGCGACGAGAAGGCGTGCGAAAAAAAAAGAAAAAAAAAAGAAAACACACCGAACAACAACGCTATTTAGGGGAAAAGGATCTGGAACGATGAAAGAGAAGAATAGAAAAAGAAAGGCGCATCGGCCTCATATTGAAAGCTCCGTTCATCTCTTTTCTCTCGGGGGTCCTCCGAATCATGTCGAAGCGTCGGTGACAGCTCCTTCTCCGAGCAACAGCCGACTCTCACGGCAGAACAGATCCGTCCGCGCCTGACCTCACCTCCTCTAATCGCTGCGCTCTTCCCTCGCAGCCGCGATGGCCCGTTGCGCCAAATACGTGCAGTACTGCACACACCTTGTACCACTAACTCCGCGCAGTGGAGAGGCAACGCACACTACAAAGCAACAGGATAAACACTATAAAAGAACACTGCCATGGTGTGGATTCGATGCCGGACCACGGGAATCGAACCAGCACCCTCGCCAAGGACCGGATTCAATAAAGCGCCGCGTACTTAGATGCATGTGCACGTTGAACACGCTCAGGTACTGGAAAAGCAATACTGAGTCACCCCACTATACTTGTGCCTCATGATCACACCTCCGATTCGGCACGTAAGACACCGCAAATTATTTATTTATTTTATCTCTACAGCTTTCAGCTTAAGATTTCAGTTAAATGAGGATTCATACGTACTTACGAAGCTGTAGAAACCCTACATACCGCACCCGGTCCCGCATAAGATATTCGCATTTAGGACGGATGAAGCTTGGGGAGTTACGACGCGAAGTAACGTTTGCTGACCCTGTGTTGTAATAAGGTTGGCTGTGTTAAATTATTGTGTCTAAGTTATAAAAAGGTCATGAGACGATAGTGATGAGCGTGTTTCTTTTTTGAAGCAGCGCTTTCGCGCAGCGACTACAAGACTGGAGCGAGCCATGGATATTATGAGTTCATACACCTCCTGAATACCGAAAGATAATCTGATGTGTATAAACTGGTGCTTCAGACAATATTTGAGCTATTCAGACTCTTTGACCATAATTCAGTCTTCATTGCACAAAAGAAGAGAGAAGAAGCACGCGCTGAAGACGCCACGCCTCTATTCCTCTAACTCGAACCGAATGCGCGTTCTCTTGAAAGATGTTTTTGAGCCTATTCTATTCTATTCATGGTTATCTTAAAACAACGAACCGGCCCTCTCCTATGATAAGTGCTGAGGAGGCGAGAATAGCGGCATAAATTCAGAATACACTGGCTATACCTCATTCTGTGACCCCAAAGAACGTTTCCTTCATCTAGCACAAATTCCTACCCTACTGGATGCAAGCAGATTAAGGCTGTTCAAGCTGGATTATACCGTGCAAAAAAGTTTGTTGCTTCTGCAAAACACCCACGTGTGTTTCCCTTACGCTCCAGGTTTGTTGAGTGGAACCGCGTAGCTTTCACTACACTGCGCCGATTTAACGGCTCTCGAGCGGGGGAAGCGTGAGATGAGGCTGTTAGCTGCAGGCCGAAGGCGTACAACCAAGAAATGGAACGTCGGAAGTTCCCCGGACGTTGAGAGTGCCAGCTTTCGAACCTGTCGAACGATGACCATATAACCGTAATGCTACAGGCGGAGAGAGGAAGCATAGTTGGGGTGTCGTTAAGAACAACGTCGCTATAAGCCTGCTACTTATTGTCGTCGCGGGGATAATCTTCTTGGCGTCTCCTCTCACTCATTTGTCCTTAAATCTGTATATAGTTATCCTTCTGAACATTTTTCTTTTTCTTTTTTGTTTCTATCTAATTCTTCGCCCCGATGAGTGCTTGCCACATCCGGCCAGCGTCTTATGGGAGCGAAGACAACTAGTGAACACGTCTTGTGCGCCTGTGCCCGTTGCGACAGCCAGCGCAACCATCTCGCCAAACAGCCTTAGACCGACTGGACTTGAGACAACTTTCGGCAGCTAACATCCTTAAATTACTGTCGCATGCACCGGTGGCGCAAAAAGCAGCGAAGTCATTTTTATAGTGTACATAAGGTGGACAGGTCCCCATGAACACTTGAAGTCTTGATGGGCGCCTTCGTTGAGCGCACTCTTAGTGATTTATCTCACTTCTTTTCGATTTCTCTTTTCACCCTTCCAAGCTCTCGAAAGTGTAGGGTAGCATACCAGACAAGCGTCTTGCTGGACTCTCCGGCTTTCCTGATTTCTCTATCTGCCTGTCTACGGTACATGAGGTGCAATCTGTAAGGAAGATAACGCGGACGATGTCAGTACAGTAGAGCATTTCCATTCGTGTTCAACAATCATTCGGACCAATTTCTCCCCTCTCGAAACCCAGCATCCTGCAATAACATTCTGTCATTCTATAAGGCCCCGCTTCATCTCCTCCCAGTGCCTTTCACAACATCGTCCCCCCCAGCGCCTTCCATTACGCCGCAGTCCCAGCAACGAACTGCAGAAGATGCACCTGTTCCGTATATATCTCCTTGTATCACCTGCGCTGCGAGGCCCGGAACGGGATGAAGACACGGAACAGATTTCGTTACCTGGCACCATTCCCACTCTCTCTCTCTATACACGGGAAGCTATAGATGCGACTCGACCATTCTGTCCCACGCACTGTACACACCCAGTGGCCATTCCCTTCGGCTTCTCTCTCTCTCTCTACCCCCTCTCCCCCTTTCTACACGATGCAAGGCGCGACACGGCGAGTAGGAGCGATGTCCCGCCAAGCGTCGTCCGTTCTGCTCTCGTTTGCTTCGCAGGGCCTTGGTTCGCCTTTTGTGTATACCACGCACGCTCGGAGCGAAGACTGTACAGAGCGCTTGGGCCTCCTTTAATGGACTTTGCTGGTAAAACGGAAGCCGCGTTGGACGAGAGAAAGGCACCGAGATACACAGTGGCGCCTTGAGGTGGAGAGAGAGAGAGATTGAAAGAAAGCAGCACTCCCTTTCGTCTCCTCCTCATGCTTAGGCAAACTGTCCTAAGTAAACTGGCACGCGGTGCGCTGCTGTCTTTCGCGCATGAGATGGCGAAAAAAGAAAAAAAGAAAAAGCCAGGGGAAGAAGACCACCCGCCGGGGTCTTTTCTCTTCCAAACAAACGTCAACCCCCCCCTCCTGAGCTGCTTCTATGCACGCTATAGCTGCTGTGCATTTATCGCCTAGGCCCATGCGTACGTGTCTTGATACTCGTGTTGCGTTTTCCTTTTGTTGTCGTTGCTCTTCTCTCTCCGAATTCCTGCCTTTTACTGTTGGTATATAGTTACTTCGCGGTTTACGCATGCGCTGTGTGAGTGTACGAGACGACAATGCGTTTTGTAGAGCTCGAGATCATTAACGGGAGGGTTCACTGCCCCCGTAAAAAGTTGTAAGAGCGTCGCTCGCTTCCCCCCGTTTTGTATATTTGTCGACACATACGCACAGTATAATGGTTCGTGCCTTCCGGGCATTTTGTACGGTGGCGTATACGGTCACTGCGAAAAAAAATCGTGACTGGCAAGCCCTCGTCTCTTCTTGAATCACGGAGAATAAAGAAAAACCACCACACCCGAGTGTTTAAGTCGCGATAAACCTTCGCCTAGTTGCCGATATCATCATCCTCATCATGAGCCTGACTACGCCCATTGCAGGGCAAAGGACTCTCCCATGTTAGGCCAATCAACCCGGTCCTGTGCTTTCTGCTGCCCACGTTATCCCTGCAAACTTCTTAATCTCATCTGCCAACCTAATTTTCTGTCTCCCCTTTCATGCGTTTGCCGTCTCTTGGAATCCAGTCAGTTACCCTTAATGACCAGCGGTTATCCTGCCGACGCGCTACGTGCCCGGCCCATGTCCATTTCTTCTCGATTTCAACTATGATATCCTTAATCCCCGTTTGTTCTCTGATCCACTCTGCTCTCTTCCTGTCTCTTACGATTACACTCATCATATTTCTTTCCATCGCTCGCTACGTCGTCTTCAATTTAAGTTGAACCCTCTTTGTAAGCCTCCAGGTTTCTGCTCCGTAGGTAAATACCGGCAAGATGCAGCTGTTATATACATTCCTCTTGAGGGATAGTGGTAGACTACCATTCATCATTTGAGAATGCTTGCCGAATGTGCTCCATCCCCATCCTTATTCTTCTAGTTATTTCACTCTCATGGTTCGGCTCGGCGGTTACTAACTGTCCTAAGTATTCCTTTACAACTTCCAGTGACTCGCCCACCTATCGCAAAGCGCTTCTCTCTGCCGAGACTCTTGCACTGGTGACGAGAAACTATTAGCAAATCGTTAAAAGGCCCGCATGCTTGTGTTCGCTGACAAACCATTTCTTTGGGTGTATATATGGTGAGGAGGTGCTTAATGCGGCACGCCATTAGTTCCAAACGTTTCTGAGCGAAATCCGGGGCCCTGCAATATCCCTGACCATTAGAGGGAACTAAGGGTACATTGAAAATAGAGTTCACGCCATGGTAGCTCAGCCGGCTCATGTATCGCGCTGCTAAGCTCAGAGTCACTTGTTCGATTCTCGGCATTGTGATGGTGGGTGGATCGCAGTGTACTGTGTACTTAGATTTAGATACAGATTAAATATCTGCAGCTGGTCAAATCATATCGTGATTTTAGCACGTAAATCCCCAAGACATAAAGCGCCAGAAACTACCGCGAATTCCAATTCGCGAACGATCTCGGCACATTATGTAGATCTGGAGTCCAATTGAGAGATTGTATTGCTAGGCACCATGGCATGTTTGTACAAAAATAGATTAAAGTGAGAACTTGGGGCAGAGCAGTAATAATTGTGCTGCGCACGGAATAGATAATCAGGGCTGATCTAGACAGCACTTGAGTCATGTAAGTTTACTCGTCTGAGTGCGCAAGTCACTGAAACAGCAGTGAGACGAAATGTCACGAAGTACATCAAACGAAGAAACAAAAGAGAGGGATACAGAACGCTGTTAAAGTGGGTCACATATTTTGTAATTAAAAGCAGACCACTAACGGGTGAGCGCAGTGCACGAGCAAGTATGCAGCACCGATGTCCAACGTCACTAAGGTCTAGGCAATTTTACGAAATGACCCTGCAGTGTACGGCAACACGTACATATTAGCAGCCTTGTGTCTTGAGATTAGTGTCTCGAGATTCCCTGCAGTTCTTGATCCTGAATCGAAATTTTAAAGATTCAGTTCCATTTCGCCACGGCCTGTCCGTGTAATTACCAGCGGAATGCCTATATTGGTGAAGACACTCTACGAGTTTCGGTTAAAAGAGCAATTAGTGCAACATTCATGAACATTTATGAGCGCTGACTTCGTTCGGAAAGTAAGGTTATACAGTTTCGCGATTTTTTATTTTTTTTTACGCTACTCAGAGCGCAGATAAAAATGTCGGCGAGGATGTTCGATACTATTCTTCGAGTGGTGAAACTTGTAAAAGTAAAATGAGAGGTGTATCTTTAGAAACGTGTCTCATTCATTTGACTATGTGAATAGAACAACAAAAAGTAACCTAAAAAAATAGTTGATTGAAAGGTCTTTGTTTTTTCATATAATAAATAGTAAAAGAAGAAATTTTGTGTAAAAAAAGTGCTGTACAAAGCAGTGAGAAAGTTATAGAAAAACTGTTCCTGCCAATTTTTTGCCCAGTACCGTAAAAAAAAGAAAAAGAAAACGAAAAAAAGAAAACGTTATGTACCCGCGTGTGCGTATATATAGAGGGTGCCCCATTTAACTCTAGCCAGTGTTTAAAAAATATGCTCAGGCACTTTATTTTTTTATTGACGTGATGTAAGGAGATGTTGACGCACAAACAGGGCGCCGGCTACTCCTTATCCCTAAGAGGTGTCTAACATAGAGCACGTAGGGTCCAAGTCTCTAAGCGCAAGTACACAGCACAAACAATATACAATTTAGCCTAACAGTTTACAAGTCCACAGCACATACAATATATAATTTTGCACATACGCTGATGTTGAAGAGCAACTGTTACAAATCGATGAACAACTGTTACATATGGTCAAAAGTCACATGATAAACAACAGAATATTCTATGTAATAGTCAACAGTCACATAGTTATACTTGAATGCTCTAGTATCGGTCAAGAATGCCACTGTCCTGAAGAAAAATTTTCCATGCTTTTACAGCACACTTTTATAAATTTCTTGTTGGCCACGTGCCCAAAAGTTTCCTTAAACTTAATGGTCTGCGATCTGATGTCAGTAACGATGATTTTAGTCGGCGTCTTGGTGTTTCGGGTTGTGGGCATTCTAAAAGGAGGTGGTATATGTCTTCATCTACTCTATAATAATAATAATAATAATAATAATAATAATAATAATAATAATAATAATAATACACCTTTAGGTACCAAAACCCCGAAATAATTACGGAAATTCTGACCATCTGGTGTTCTTCAACGTGCACCTAGACCTAAGTATACAACCCTCAAGCATCTCGCTTCCCACAGAATTGCGGCCGTCCGTCACGGCCGGGATTCGATCTCTCAACCTTTGGGTCAGCAGTCGAGCACTATAACGACTACACCACCGTGACGGGTGACGCACTATATGAGGACGCGATCAACGCCTTCTGGAATATATCTACACTGTTCCTCTGGAATTTAGACGGCTCGCTATGCTTCAGACCAGCCCAACTATAATCGTTAACTGTGACCTGAAGCAGCTGAATGCTATCGTTTCTCTGACATCCACCTCCCTTCCCCAATTAGCATTTGACTTTCTTTTTTCTTAGTAGGTAACATTCAGAGACGTATATCAAACTATTAGTGTGATAGAAGTGCCACCTTTCTAAGAAATTTCAGCGTGAACAAAGCAGCGGTAATCACAAGGTCTTTGCTCGCAGATTTTGAATCGAATTATGCACGTTCGAGTGCGTGCCGGGGCACGCAGCGTAGGGAGCGTAAGATGGTAGATACATCGCGTTCATTGAGAATGCCTCCACAACTCTCCCACCATCAGCGAAAGCTCGAAGCGATTCCCAAGCGCCAAACCGACGACATTCCATCGACGTTCCCCAACAGGACCAGTCTGTATATGGCACCTGTGTCCAACGGAATCCGGCATCGTTTGCAGGCAAAACATTCACCGGGGGGGCGTTGACAAACTGTCGTCACTGCAAGCAGCAGGCGTTGCGTTGACTCACGTTCGGGAAAGTTTTGGGGGGGTTGAGGGGGGGAGCAAATTAGATCGAACGACTTCTTCCACGACTGCTTTTGGCCGCAATGCACGTACACGGATTCTTTCGGAGACAAACAAACTAATAATAAGGAAATAAAAGAGATGCCTCGTCACGCGTAAGTGCGCTCCGGCGCTCGCCCATTGTGCCTGCGGGCGCGGTGCCCTACGGTATGCGCCGGCGGTGGTGGGGAAGGCCTTGCCTTGCCTTTCACGCATCGCTGTGCCGGACCAAGGCCGCAGTAAGTGTTTTCTCCGTGTCTGAGTTTGCTTTCTCTCTCTTACTGACTGTCTCTCGTTGTATTTTCGCTTCGTCGCCGTAGTCTGGATCCGGCATTGTTCGCGTGCCGACCAAAACGCACGCATCTTGCGCGCGCGGACAATTCATTCTGCACTGCCCGCCGGGACTGCGAGGATGGAAACATGACCGCCTCTATGGTTACGTCGACGATTAGCGATAACTGACCTTGGATTCCGTGTCTCGAACATAACACCCGACGCGCAAGAATCGCCATAAAAAAAAAAAAAAAAAAAAAAAAAAAAAAAAAAAAAAAGAGATTAACAATTAAGTTCCGGCGGATGAAGTTTCTCGCCGTACCTCGAACTTTCCTCCGCATTCCGTCGCGATGCATGCGGCAGCGTACGAAGCACAGAAAGTATTTTTACGAGCTTTTCGTAATTTCGTTTCCGCGAGAGCTACAGATATCGCCGCGGTTTGTAAATAACAACTGCAAAGGTTCTTATATGTACGGTGCGCCCTGCTTTTTCTTTCCTCCATCTTTTTTTTTTTTTTTCTAAATAGGCGCCTTACGCAGCGAACAATTCACTGCGGCATAACCGATATTAGGCATGCGTAAGCCGCGTACAGATCACACGGCTTCTTTTTCAGAAGCAAGGAGTGACAGAAGAATTATTCCTTTAACAAAAAAAGTTGTGCCACAAGTTATTTATTTATTTATCTATTTATTTATTTACTTAACTATTTCTTATAAATTACTCTTGTCAGCCTCGTTCTCCACATCCCGAACAAATCCTGGCATGACGTCAAGTGCTCTTCGCTACTTTCCGATTTTTACACATAAATTAGGATTTCATTTTCGAACAAATTTAATGACCCAACCCGTATTAAACCACATATAAGAAAAACGGTGCAGCAGAAAGAACTAACTTTCAACATATACACGAGATGTATCTTAAATAAAATAGTCAGATCTCATATAACTTAATTGGAATGTATCCCTTTTTCACTCTCACCTTTTCCGCTCGCTTTTGTAATAGACTTCGAGGGTACTAATAAACAAATAAATTAATAAATACCTTTCCTTCCCATAGCCCTAACCTGGGAGTGCAAGTCTCCACGAAGAATAACACGCGCGTGTACTGCACCAAACTATACCGGGTGATAGGCGCGAAACCTGGGGGGTCGCCGAGCTGTCGACAGCTACCGCAGTATACATCGCCCTGATTCTCTTTTTTCGATGGGCGCACCTTGCGCGAGAAGGAGCCACCTGTTCAGCCCGACCGCGTTATGAATGACGACAGCTTGCCGACCGCCACGGCGCGGTGGAAGCACGAAATAAAAAAATAAATAAAAAATGATGACAGCAACAAGAAAGCGGCAAGCGGATAAAGGAAACAGCAAGACGCATTAGCGCGCTCTCCTGTCGAAGCCAATTTGTCAAGCAAGCAGGGGATCGTTAGGAAGGGTTGCAGTGTAGCCCGAAGGAAGGGAGCCCGACTTGGAGAACCTGCCCTCTTTAAGCCACCGTCGTTGCCTCGGGGTCGCAGGTCACCGCGAAACGGTTCAGACAGGCGGGCTACCCGTTTCTGCCGCTGTTGCCGCATTGCGGATACTGGGTGTTTCTTTTGTTAGCTTCTATACGTCCTTAGCAACTAGGTAGGTAGCTAGGTAGCTGGTTTCGCGAGAGTTTGGTTTAGTTGCGTATAGGGCGAAGTCTGGCAGAACCCCCGAAGGACGGACTGGATTTGGGTAATTTTGGGGCGCGGTAATTTCTGGATGTGGGCGACTCGTTGTGTGCACGCCTACGTATGTCCAGGAAAATGGACGCGGCTTGTATGGTGAGGCTCGAAACAGGCTGCCACCGCGAAGCTCTCTTCGCATTTGGGTGAGGCTGAGAACTCCTGATGGCGATACGCATCGCCGTGCTTCTGAGGGAGACAGAGTATGTTGCGCAGCTACCGCTCACTACTTCTGATTGCTTTGATCGACTGCTGACTGTTTTTCGAGCAAGTGGCGAAAAAAAAAACATGAAATGTTGCACAGAAGCTACGCACTAATGCTTCTTCTGGAGGCTGTTTGCGCCGAACGAGTCGCGGAATTTAGTTCTTTTTTTTTTTTTTTTTAGAAATCACGTTCGTAGTCTATAAAGTGTAGTTCAGTGTTCAAATAGATGCGGCGAAAGATCAGTCGAGAGTGGTTCGAAACACGCTGACTTGCAAAGTGTTTGCAACGTGCGCCTTTCAGAAGGTTCCCAGGAAAGTGTGACTGAACAAAAAAAATCATGGAATAGAGAAGAGACAGTGATTTGGCGCATAACATCGATCACGTGCTATGCGAAAGCACGAAAAGAATAGGAAGCTCACTAAGTGTGCACTTTAAAGCATAGATGAAACGTTCAACGCATGAGTGGGCCGGATATGCTTGATCAGGAACGTGCACTCGCGCAAAAGTGACTGGCGCTTTACAACGGCGCATTTCAGCTCCTCGAGTGCACTTTGGCCCACTTTACCACGAGCCGAAACATCGAACTAACAAAAGCACGCGGGCTGTCTAAGCATCAACGTTCAAAGCGATGCCTGCCAGTGAGGAGGGGGCACCTACTTTATAGCATCAGGTAAGTACTCCGTTTGCATCAAGAGAGAGCGCGCGCGCGAGCGTTTCGACGTGATGCAGGCGCTTCATACTGAGACGGAGTGCACGCGTGTTGCGAACTCCTCGATAGAAGAGGCTGAGCGCCGCATAAACGCTGCCGCTCCAGTCATGGCGCGACGTGACGCGCACGCAGATCATCCTGCCACCGCCGTCTTCTTCGTTGACTGCATTGTACCGCGCTTTATTATAGTTCGCGAGGATCAGCAACATACGCTCGCCATCCTCCTCTCCTACATTCCTCTTTCCTCCTCTCTTTAGTCTGCCTTATTCTCACGTCGCAGGTTCGCAGTCTGCCGCTTAGAGTCATGAACCGCTATGGCTCATCAGTCGCATATGCAGGCGGCCCGCCACTTCTGAGAAGACGGACCCGCAATGCGCAGACGCAGTCCTCCACAGGCTGCTACAACCATGACTACAACACGTAACGTACGGCGCGGACGAGGCAGCAATTACGTCCGTCGGGAGGGCACCTGGTTGCGCCGCGGCCGTACGCGGTCAGCGTCCTTGATCGTCGATTGTTCCCCGTAAGCGTTCAAGGTGGACCGCGTGGCCTCGTCTTCGTACAGAGTGACCTCGCACCGTGCGAGCTGCACCCTGCAACAGCGAGCAGCAGCGCGTTGCGTTTTTGATTGAGTGCCGCTTCGTCTACGCCACTATGAACTAATTGTACACGATTGTCGGACGCCGGCGGTCGGAGCAGAAGCTGATGGCGTGCGTGTTTGCAAGGTTTTCTTGGTGGTGGCTGTAGCGATTTTGAGTTCTCGGTGTGTGTGTTATATGCCGTTCGTGATTGCTGTGTACATGTACAGGGGTGGTCGAAAGTTCGCAGGCCGCGCTGCCGTAGGGTTGCACATTAAAGCGGCCTGGGAAGTTTTGAGCACCCCTGTACGTGGCTATTTATCAGGATTGCGTCATGACGACTACGCAACCCACTGATGCAAAACTTGACCCGCTGATTATAATCACGAAATGACGTCAGGAGAGCTAATGAGAGGAGGGAACTCCGAAAAAAATGACATTACTCCCTATGTGATGTCGATAAACGGCAATGCTCAGCAACCTTTCACTAGTGCATTGAACGGAAAAAGAAATAATTTCATTGGAGGTTATTCCTTCCTTCATAGTTGCTATGACTCTTTCTCTGTTAAGACTTATCAAATCAATTCCTCGACTAACAGTGAGGCGCAGCCTGCTCGAATCTTAAGAATTTCCTCACTTTTTTTTTTTTTTCAGATGGACAGACAACTCACGCGCACTGTACGCATTCCCATACTGCCATTGGATCAAGCCTAGGTTGCAATGAAAATTGTTCCCAGAAGGATTACGCCCACATATTATGGTGCAAAAATGAAGAAACAAAACATCGCTATGCTCCGCCACAGTCAGGCAAGCTGTCCCCTACAAATATATGCGAGTGGTTTAATCGGTAGACTCAGAGACAAACGATATAGTCAATGTGACAGTTTTTGTGGCATAAGGAACGCATAGTACTGCGGATCTATCACCTGCCCAGACTGCCAGATGATACTAGACACTCTCGCGCTGTATTTTAGCACAACAGTTCACACGGGATACAGAGTTACAACTTGCAGCCAGCCTCTATAACCTCGTCTGTATAGCAACACCACCGCCACCTGCTTGCGAAAGCGCGTAAGAAATAAAAGATCCAAAGGAACTTCGATCGCTCGGATCCCAATCACGACTATACAAAGCGGCGCCGTATCACCCAACAACTCCCGAACGTCGAACGAGCCCGAAAAAGAAACGACAGGAGCTGCAGCAATTGTGTTCGTGAGAAAGAAAAGAAGAAGAAAAAAAAAGACAGAAGAGCGCGGCAAATGCCGGCCGCTGTCCTCAGGTTGAATAACACGACAGCCGCAAGTGTTACACGAACACGTCGCCGTCGACTCGGGGGCCGCCAAACCCCCCCGCTGTTGATCAACGAAACACGGAAGCCCCGGCCGATGCCGTGTCGTCGATCGCGCGCACCTGGCTGTGTACCCACTGCGTGCCAGGCGGTCCTTTTGGCGAGCGCCTCCAGCTCAGGAGCACGCGAGAGGTGTGGTGATGCCCACGCGGGTGTTGCTGTCCTCCCTCCCTCCCCTCTCTCTCGCACCTCCTCTCGTCTCTATTTCCTGCTTTGCTCCGTTGCGCAACCACTGTATACGACGAGCGAGCGCTTCTTCCGCGAAGCCTTCCCGCACCCCATTCCGAGGACCGCGCCGCCGCAGCCAAAATGCTGTGCTCACGCCAAGCGCACTTTCGCAAGTTCCTTCTTCCACACTCCGCTCCGGATGACACGCACTCGCGCCGCCGTTCGTTTGCCCCGAAAAGTGTCGCGCGTTTAACGAGCTTTATTCCGCGATTACGGAGGTTGTAGTTTTTTTGTGGAACGAAATCGAGAGTTCACGGTGCAATTCTTACGCAGTCGAAAAAAAAAAATCGAAATATCAAGGGGTTTTGACAACATTGAGTTCGAAAGCTTGATAGCTAAACACCAGCAATATTTCATTAATTATCGGGATTTAACGTCCCAAAACCACGATATGATGACGACAGACGCCGTAGTAGATGTTTCCGGATATTTCGACCATCTAGTGTTCTTTAAGATGTGCCTAAAGCTAAGTACAAGGTCCTCTGGTACTTTGCTTCTATCGAAATGTCGCCGCCACGGCCGGCATTCGACACCGCGATCCTTCGGATCAGCAGTCGAGCATCATACCTACCACTGCGGCGGGTCAGAAATATTTGGCAAATTTTTCGACAGAGATTGTACGCTGCATCGCAGAATTGTATGTTGCATGGTTGTATACTGGCATTGCAGAGGGGGGGGGGGGGGGGGGCACAGAGGTACATGAAGAGTACACGCAATATTAACTCGTAATCGCTTTGTGTTTACATCTCATTACCCTGGGCGTCTAGCCTTATCAGGGAGGTGTGCATTGTTTTCGCTGCTCTCAAACGACAAGAAGGTTGTTTAGAGCGGAAGCCATGCACCACCAGCTACATTATACGCAAAGCTGATTGCCTGGGCTGCTCTTTTACAACAACAACAACAACAACAACGACAACAAAACGCACTCCACGATGTCATCTTCGACAGCTTAGATACTCTGACTTGGTTACAGAGTAGCAGTGGCGTAGCCAAGGGAGGGGGGGCAAAATTTCCCTCCCGAAATTTTGCTTGCGTATATATACACGCACACATACAAACGCACGCACGCACATTCATAAAGTATGGTTGAACCAGCCCCCCCCCCCCCCCCCCTTCCCCCCCCCCGGAAAAAATGTCTGGCTACGCCCCGGCAGAGTAGATACGGCCACTCTGACTCACTCGACCAACCAAGGTGGCGGAATCTGATGGCGTGTAGTATTAGCATCCCGGCTTGGAGTGACCCAGCGTTTTTCCTGCACCAAATTTGTCGCACAAGAATTGAATAAAAGGAGGAACCGATGAAAACATGAGAATGACTCAGAATTGACATAGGCATATTTTTACAAGGTTGTTTGTATCGTACCGTAGAAATATACAGACACAGAGAGAAAAAAACCGCCAGGCCTGCGCGGAACGCGCAGCAGCTGGGAGAGTGGCCTTTCTAGAGCCTCCAAGTTTTAAACACTCTTGGGGCAACTACTACAAGCGCACTTGCATGTTACCCACTACGCCATAAATCATCATAATTTTTGTGTAGTGGGTGGAACGCGCACCACCCGCATCGCGCTCTTCAAGTTAACTTCGTGCAAGGCAAACGCAGTATACGATTCCGACGGTTCTCCGGACAATCGCGGCTTTGGAACTGAACTTGTTGCACCAACTGCCGGCAAGAAAACGATATAGCGCTGGAGTACAGTTTATTCACCCCTGCTTCGATGACAACTGCTAATCTATATAGCCGGCATAAGAATTCGAGATATGCAAGTTCGATGCCTGCAAAGTTGCCAGGGCCACATTACTGTGGAAGTTGCAACGACGTTTGAATTGCCTCCAGTGATATGGTCTCCTCTTCGGAGCAGACTCCCGGAACGAAGAAATCAGAAAGAGAGCAGAATAAGCGATTATCCGTTCCATTACAACGACGTTGTAATATCAGAATAGCGACCATTCTGATAGCAGAGGCAAAATACCCGACCTTTCTCTATAAGAGCGCACTTGACAAAACGGTTCGGGTAACTGCCTCGGTACACACACACACAGATAGTTCCTCGATTCACTTCCCTCCTAGATTTGTAAGGGCCACATTTCGCGGTGCTGCCGCGTTGGAAGACTGGGCGTCATCCTGTGGAACCACAAAAACAGGTTCGGACAGCGCATCGAAATCAGAAATTTCTTTTTAATTTTCTGCCACTGCTTTCGCGTTGCCTGACTACTTTTTTATGCTGCATAATATTAGTTTTAGAAGCAGTTTAGAGCTGTATACCAGTAGCGTAGCCAGAAATTTTATTCGGGGGGGGGGGGGGGGGGAGGTTAAACCATACTTTATGTATGTTCGTGCGTGCGTTTGTATGTGTGCGTGCATATATACGCAAGCAAAACTGAAAAATTTCGGGGGGGGGGGGGGGGGATGAACACCCCCCCAACCCCCCCTTGGCTACGCCACTGGTACCTACCATTCGCGACAATATCGTATTACCGCGACTTACTCGGATGCGTCTGTCGTTAAACCGATGATTGAAACATACTTTTCGTACGGTGATCCAATTTCACGAACAAAAAGTGTCAACATGGAACTTCTTTCGACTTGCGCTGCTGTGCCATGGACGAAATCGGGTTTATGAAGACGTCAGTTTTTATTTTATTTTCCGCTAGTCGGCTCCCTGCGGTTTGAAAGCAAAGCAGAAAAAAGTCAAATCGGGGGGAATAAATTCTTGAAAACAAGAACGCGATAAAAAATAACTATTACCAGGACTGGAATTCTGTCTGCCCTGGCTGAGCAAAAAAGAACCATTTGTTGCTGATTCTTACGAGGAAACACATAATATATATATGTACCTCAATCAACAGCAAGAAATGCTATCAGCGAACCGAGGAGAGGCAGCATGCAGCTAATGACATGTGCTACGTGATGCAGGAAGGAGGCGGGCATCCTCCTAATCCGCGCGTCGACGCTTCACGAATCCAGGAAGAACGAATAGGTGGTGGCAGTACGGAACAACGCCCTTATCAGTTCCCTTATCAGTAGCACCCGGAAGAAATACCGCCATCATGCACCGCCTTCCCTGCAACGACGGCCCCCCTCCTTTTCTTGCCAGGGGTACAGCGTTATCTTTGATTTATACCAGCCTGTGGACAAGATATATACTCCCTGAAGCTGCCGTTGCGAGGGTGAAGAGTAAATACGAGAGGATTCCCAGGAGATTGCGTTGGCTTCAGTGTGCGCGGCGTAGACGAGCGCGGCTTGCAGTGACGAGGATTAGCTGTACGCCAATGGCACACCAAGAAAGGCGCACGTTGGCGATTGAGATATGTGTATTTTTCCTGACAAAATTAAGCAATATTTAAGAATGAACAAGCTACAACACATGCCCAACTTTTTCTGATTTTTCAGGAATGATAGAACTGCTTAAATGTTGATTCAACTACACCAAGGCCCTTAGAAGACTCGAACGACCTCTCTGGATCATTCACTTTACAAAAATATTGCTCGCTGTCGTAAATGCATGGCTAACATTAAAAAATCAGGAATTTTCAAGTACAACCAAAAACTTCTTGCAAGATATGATTAGTTGTCGTAGATAATTAGCGAATATTGTATAAGAAAAAAAATTAATTGTTTTGTTTTTTCAGTCCTACCAAACATCTGTAATGCCCTCGCCAAGCATAAGACACACTCGGCTACACCAAATCAATCCAACGCTGGAACTCCGACCTCCAGCCGGGCTTCGTCGGCGTGAAGCCTCACTTCTTTGTCGGCTTTGGTTGGGGGGTGGCCTATACGAAAGCATACACGGCATTAATTGGAGTGACCGACAGTTCGACATGCGAGGTCTGCGGCACCAAGGAAGACATTGATCATCTATTATGCCGCTGCCCCCGATTTGCCTCTGAAAGACGAACGCTCTGTGATGTGATGCGACGACTGGACGATCGGCCGCTCTCCGTGCAGATGCTGCTGGAGCACCGTCCCCATCATTCGTCGGCCAACAAGGCAGTTAAAGCGCTGTTGAGTTTCTTAAGGACCACGGGCCTTTGTGAACGTCTGTGACTATTGTGCAGTGCCCACGCCACAGAAGTGTCAGCGTATTTGTTGATCACTTTCTCTTTTTTTTTTTTCTTCTTGTGCTTCTTTCTCTCTGTCTCTCTCATCTTTCTACTCCCCTTTCCCTTTTCCCCCCAGTGTAGGGTAGCCAACCGGACTGCTATCTGGTTAACCTCCCTGCCTTCTCCCTTTTGTATTCCTTCCTTCCTTCCCTCGAGCCTTCGAGGTATATCCAAATAAATAAGTACAGTGTCATAGCAACACAACACGGCTTTATGGACAACATGGCGTTATGTATGGCACAATTTTATTTAAGTAAAAGTGAGGTGTTCATGCGTAAAATTTCTTTCCTCGCCACTGTTTCTGACGACGTTACGTACTGATTGCGTTCGGCAGTGCCCGACTGGTACAATCACTTAAATATTGCACAAGAGCTCTGACACTTTTTTTCAGGTTTGCGAAAAATGGGTTTGTATAATGAGCACCCTTCGTTTTTAACTTTCAGTTAGATAACGTTTTGTACCATGATTATTTGTCCGCTTAGTTCTCACCACTTACATCTTCAATGCCATCTGGCCTTGAAGGTATGAGTAAAAAACAATGAATGTACAATCGAACATACGTAGAAGTCGGGGTATAGGGAGCACCAACTGTACAAAAGGCCCCGTACCTGTCGCCCATTTGCCGTGACTGTTTCAAATGACATCTGTTTCTACAGACAGAGAATATCAGTAAATGATGCTCAACTAACGCCCTAAAGCGTTATAGTGGTGTACATGACAGATCTTGTATGATGTTGGAGGCTATGGATTAATCACCGAAGAAGAGTATGCCAACGCAATGTCGCGTATAGCGATGAATCGCAATGGATCCAACTCTGAATTCCGGGCAGTGTAGTACAGAGACTTTCAGAATTTGTGCACATCCGCACTCTTCCTGGCAGCGAGTGAATATACTACACCCGCAATGAGAACTCATTACCGAGAAACGGGTGTAGCCAATTCTCGTATACAACGCGATTCCAATCTGCTCCCGAGACTGCAGCCGCTAGACTGGGTGCTAGAGCAGCAAATCGAAGCAATAACTTGCGCCGCGGAGCTATACGGGCGCAAAATAAAAGATAAAAGGCCGACAGAAGAGGAACTACCGATGCCGAGTTAAACGGTACGCAAAACGGAGTCTCGCTAAGTACCGCTCGGACCGAGGTGCTCTCCAACGCAGACGCTGGCTCGCATTAACGGGCCCCTTTTTGCGCGACCATTAAGACGTCGTTAGTACCTGCAGAAACACGCGTTCCTGACAGCGCCTGAATCGACGACGACGACCGGCGAAACACAACGGCCGTTTGCAGAAACGAAGTTCATAAAGGGAAGGAGACACGGTTGGATTAAGAACAAGAAGAAGGAATACTAAGACGAGCGAGTACAGCTGTCATGTAGGTACACGAATTTGCGCGGCACGGTGGAGAGGAGGAGCGGGAGCAAATTAATGGCCAATGTCTTCTTACGGGGAAAGTACGAAGCTACACTGCTGCTCGACGTGATTTTGCATTAGACGCGCGACGGTATATTCCACCGCCGTGCAGGCACTGCGGACGCCGTTCGCGTGCTTCCTCCTCTCACCGCGTAATGGGATTGAAACAAGATGGCGGCGGAGGCCCGTGGGTCCGTTCGCGCAGGCGTGCGCATGTATGTGAACGACTGTATGCGTACGTTATAGATTAATGAGACGCCGTCGCCTCCCTCTTTCTTTAATACGATTTCCGTCGTAGGGGTTTTTACTTGTGCATTTAATTAACTTTATTTTCGTTTTCTTTTTCTGATTGGAGGAATATGCTACGGCGCTCTACTCCACACGTGAGTACTTAATGCGTACGCTTTTCTAATTTAGCGCAATTAACATTAGCGGGTTTTCAAACTGCGTCTGGACGGCGTGCGCCGTCATATAACTCAGTAAATGAGAAGATACAGAACATGGCAGTTCGTACTTTTTTTCCCTGATTACGATAAAGACCACTAGAAAAAGTATAGGCAAATATTAATCGCATCACATATAACGTATCGTTCGTTTCGACACTACCTTTCCTATATTTCTTCTTCTCTCTCTCTCTCTCTCAACACTTATATTTGAAGCGTTGTGGAATGTGATAAATAGTAGATAAGAAAAAGTACAAATACATTACACATCACAACGAGCACACTTGTCGAAGAAAGATAGGACGCGCTGTTACGGCAAGCGAAGCAAGATTAAAAATATATATTGATAAACCACTCACAAGCAGTTCAAATATGCAGTGAACGCCGTTGTAAACGCTCGAAAGACAACGTGAAGTAACATAAAGAGTTAAACAATTGAAAAATCGCAGAGATGTTCTTTGCAGAACATGTATGGTTTTGGCTTTACGCCAACAAATCGATCAAGATGCAACGCGACTCCCATATTTTCACAACTTTCAACAATTCTGGGAATTCAACCAAGGCGCTAGCTGGACACGCTTTCGCAGTTTGACTGACGACTCAATGGACAAGCATTTTTTAAAATATCTTTTTGTTTGAGGATATCCGCGCCATCGTTAAGGTTTACGCGCCGACCAGTTTCGCCGCTCACAGGATTCGCTCCAATCTGCCATCTTTCCGTGCTCGCACGTCATCGGCAAAAAGAAACAAGCTCAACAGGAAAGACCGATAAGGATGCGGCGCCCAATTGGGAACGACAGTGACGAACTCCATCGCGCTGCAGACGCGTAGTACAAAAGCAGTTACGGCGCCTTACGCAAGGGGAGGCCATGGTTGACACTGACCAGTGGCCGACCGTGCTCGCCGACGATGATGAGATGACACATGTCAACCTATGCGGAACTACGTTATTGTGTATAGTTTTCCGCGTATTGTGAAACCTTCCTACGAATATCCCGCGCACCTACAGTGCGGAAAAAGCTGATCTCTTCGTTCAAGCAGGGAAGTCCGACAAGCCTGTTAAAGTACGCGCGTCGATGAACGAAACGCTGTTGAAACAGGTGGAACAATCGTGTTTCGCGCGTCAGAACTACGATGAATTTTGACCACCTTGTATTCTTTAAAGGGCGCCTAAGTGTAAGTACACGGGTGCTCTTGCATTTCGTTGCCGCAAATCGAACCCCGGTCCCTCGTGTTTAGCAGCGTCAACAACACTGCTGCAAAGCTACTAGAGCATGTGAGGGGAACGCTATTGCATAACGGAAACATGTTTTTCCCAGAGTGACCGTCACGTCGGAGTGAACTGAATGAAGTGAGGGAGGACACCCACGGATAAATGTCACCCCGCAGGTCATCGGCTGTAACTTAAAATAACCGCCGCCCGCACGCACCCGCCGGCAACAGTGAGCTTTCAGTGTGTTCCGTGTGACCACGAGGCTCATCCCGCTACAATGTTCTTAGCAGTCGCGGCTGAAAAGAAACTAATAATAGTATTATATAGAATGACTCGACGCAGCCAACGAACCCGTTATATAAGTTACCTTTAAGCCCAAGCAGCCCTGATTCACACAAGTGACACGTCCACCTTCAAGCGGCCAGCTGGATAACGCGACAAAAAACACCGACGGCGTCACATCAACAGGACATCGGCCGTGCCTGACGCTATTCGGGTATCCGGACGTGCTCGTCGGCAACTGTCAGGCGACAGGTGCAGCGCGGAACGCCGTTTTTCCCGTTAAAATACTGCTCGAAGTTCATACACCGAAATAACTCTCCTGGCAGCCACAGGTTCACGGTTGCGATTCACAAGAACGTAACAACAAACACCTGTGCAGTTCTGCTATACGTTGGAAACACGTCGACGCTGAGCTAACCCAGATCGGAAACTCGATCGCTCCGACAGGCTAAGGTTACCGCTGTTCATGCCTATTGCGCCACAATGAGCGTGCGTTAGCATATGCATACGCGACGGCTAAGTTAGCTATGCTTCTCTGCGTTTACTTTCATTCAGGGGTTTCCCCTCAGCAGTTGAAGTTAAGATGTGTGTCTGAAGGTCAAGGCTAGAAGATGGAGGGGAGGGAGGGAGCGGGTGAAACAGAAAAGATAGCAATTTTGAATTTTTTCATTAGTGTTGATGTAGCTAGGTAGGAGCAGCAATGTCGTTTGTATCACCGACATTCTTAAAATTATTGCCAACAATTCGTGCTTCGCTTTATATAAGAAATGAAAATGCGTTTATGAACATATACGAAAACAAAACTGAAGCAAAAAAAAAAAACTGAAGAACATGACAGTGTTAGAATTTAAACAATTGGTGGCTGCATACACGCACAATCAGTCGAATATGTACGATTACAGGTGCCGTGCCTATCCTCTTCAGCCTCTATGAAACAAGATTTCCGATCGCAAAAAGTAAAAAAAAAAAAGTTTCAAATCAAGGGGGTACCTTCAGACAAACAATGGCGTATGAGCACGCCCCCCACTCACCCTATCCAAGGATTGTCCGCAGAAATGTATGCTATCATTGTTTCCTTGTCCCGCTTTTATTTTACTATATGCCGCAAATTTTACTTTCCTTGGCATCATTGACTGTTAGTTCTCATTAATAAATTTTACTTTGAGGCGTAACCAGTTATAATGACTGGCGCACTCAAGCGTACCTCCCGATACAACGAAAACATCGCTTAACTTTGCGTGTAACCCACCCGTACATTATTTTTCTCTATACGAAATTTTTCTCTATACGAAAGGGCATCAAAAGGCCGTCCTCGTTTGTCTTGGTCGACAGACCGCCTGTGGTACGCCTCTTGAAGTTGACAGCCTGACCTGGTTTGTCACAAACTTGGGGCCCCCGTCGCTGCGAACACGGCTTTTAACGAACTCAAGTAAAGACCGTGTGTCTGGATCATTCGCCTTTCAGTTTATTTGCTTGTACTCGAGGCACGACCTCTCCGACGACGCTGACGGGGCACCGTTTTTCAGGCCATTCGCGGATGAACCACACGTGCATTGGCGTCGCTGGCTTTGAATAAGAACACGAGCAAAGGTTGCATAAACCGCAGTGGTAGCCCGCGGAACGCAGCATTCATAAGATAAAGTACGGCATGTTTTTTTTTTTTTTCAAAATTTTGTTCCCCGCCTCGAGTATATGAAAGAACAAAGCTTTTTGTTCGCTGTTTTCTTAGACAAATAATTTTTTTTAAGCCTGAGATTGTAACAGATTGTAACACTACTTATGTGTACTCAAAGGAACTTGTAATCATGTAAGGATATATGATTCTTTTCAAGGCAAACACGTCAACAGTAACGCACTCCAAAATGACCTTTACTCTTCCAACTTAGATAAAAAGTGGCCTGTGTATATAACACGCTATATATACAGGTATCCTGAAAAATTTCAGGGGCGAAGCTCCTTAGGGTGTGGGTCTGTCCCTCCTCTGTAGTAGTAGTAGTAGTAGTAGTAGTAGTAGTAGTAGTAGGTAGGTAGGTAGGTAGCCACGTGTAGTGGAATGTACCCACTCCACGTGATAAAGATGACGATGACGCAGTATAGTGGAATGTACCCACTACACGCGATAACGATGACGATGACGCAGTATAGTGGAATGTACCCACTACACGTGATAACGATGAAGTATAAGCGCGTTCCAGTATAGTGGAATGTACCCACTGCACGTGATAACGATGACGATGACGCTGATAACCATGAAGTATAAGCGTGTTCCAGACCACACATTCTCTTTCTGCCATGGATGAAAACGATCGAGCTTCACCCACTCATCATCATTCACTTCGTGGATATGGCGTGATTTTTTTACGCTTGTTGACGTCGCTTCATCAAGTGCGCTTGCTTCATCCTGAGGTAGTACACTCAACATTGTGAAGGAGGAGCCACATTTATCAAATCATTTTTTTTCCTTGTTTGCTACGACTGGCTCACTGGGTCGCAACGATAACTCTCTGATTCGCTCAAAACACCAACCCAATAATAAGTAAGATACAATATTACGAAATATGCCCTTGTCTTACAATTCCCTGACAGCGTCGTCTTCCATCGCACACGCCTTTTCGAACCAATCGCAGAGCTCGAAGCTGCTGGCATGCCCTTTCGGGTCAGCAAAATCAAGCCGACATACAACACGGCGAATGTGAAATGCGGCCAGCTTCAACAGCGTCTATAGACAAAAAAGAAAAAAAAGAAAGAGAGAGAGAGAGATCGGCAGCACGTTACGCTAACACTTGAAGGCGAGAGCCTGCTGTGCAGTTAGAAGAAATTCATTAAGTTATGCAGTCGGGGACCAGACTTCTTTCAAGGCATAACGAGTCTCGGTGTAAGAGAGGCACTAAATTACCTTGACGTTTTTTCTCAGTCCATTGCATTGTTCGTGCCCACTCGAAGCTTTATGCACCTCATATGGTGTTGTACCACCTCTGGGGTCAGAGCACCAAGCGACGATGCCATGTAATGACGACATCATGTGATGACGTTGTCATGTGACGTCACAAACTCGTGACGTCACTTGCATGCGACAAACTCGTCATTGCATGTGACGTTCCACTGTGACAAACACACTTGTGAGGTTATTATGTGAACGTCCCACCATGACATCATCAATCGCGTAGGTCAGGCGGGTTCTCGTACCACTTCATTCGCCTGCCGTGTTTCTCTCAAAGGGCTGCTGAACGAGGCACTTAAAGGAGTACTGACACGATTCTGAGGCACCCCAAAAGGGAACTCGATCGTTTCCATAGTGTGCACTGTCATCGCTCTCCACACACCGGAGCCACACAACGCGTACAAAATATTATACATTGATTTTAAAGTTCGTCGCCCAGCATCTGCAAGCCAGCCCCACCGCAATGGGCATCATCATGGCAAATCAACACAGCTCCCTGGGTTCGCGAAATTTGCGTCCTGCATGCAGCCTAAGTCGCAAAAATCACTCTCAGAGTCACTGGACGGCAATGCACTCATCGTTGTTTACGTGAACCACGTGCGACTGACAGCAAACAGACAACTGTTGCTAGTATGTCGCGAGTTGCAGTTTTCCCGTGACGTCGGAGCAGTCTTGATACGTCACTGCGAAGCCACCCTCTCGATACCGAAACCGAAATTGCTGTTTTGAGGTAGCGGTAATAAAAATATATTCGATGCATTCCCATGCACCGCGACACTCTTTTTAGGGTTCTCGACACCCACGTTTTTATTTAGAGCAACAATCCGAAAATATTTAAAATTCGTGTCAGTACTCCTTTAAGGCTTTCGACTTAAAATTGAATTAAGATTGACCGAAAACGTCGTCAGAGATATAACAGCGAATAGCCAACATTATCAATCCTTTAGTTGCCATTCTCCATCATCTGCCATCATTCTGACCACACTAAACGTCATTAGATATAACTAAGCCAGCACTAGCCAGCCAACTCAGCACTACCAGAGAGGGCCAGTACCTAAGAGTGCTTGTAGTATGTAAGTAAATACGGAAGTCAAGGACACGTGATGGTAGTGAGACGCTCTCTTAGGTTGCTCTGCCTTCGTAACCAGTCTATATTCTCCACGAGAAATTCGGATATCGTACTCCACTACAGAATGCGCGCATTCTGCAGTGGAGTGTATAAGTGTATAAGACACGTCCGGTGTAAAAACCCTGCCGCGGAATTCGGTCGGTCCAATCGCTTAACACAACGCCATTTTCGTTTAGCTCGTCGCAGTTGCATTCCTCCGTGCAGCATCTCCTTTGCGCAATGTCATTCGCACGTCAAAGAGAAAGAAGACAAGAGAGAGAGGGGAGGACACGCGTCGATCGCGTAGGAGCGGGACTCGCGCTCGAACGAGAGAAAAGAGAGGGGGAGAGAGAAGAAGTATACGAGGACTGGCGCTGATCGGCACGATGATAGCCGCACGCGAGAATGATGAATCGGACGGCGACGTCCGTACGCAGGCGCGTGGGTGAACGACGGGGGGGTGAGGGGGGGGGGGGAAGGGGGGGGGGATGATGCCCGTCTCGACGCGCACATCGGTGTCTGACAAGTTGCGCGGAATGGAAGAGGGGCGCCGATTTAGGGGAGTACGGAGAGGAGTTGCGCCCGCGCCGATCCGAGAGAAAACAGGCGTCGCGAAGACGAGGAGGAAAAAACGGAAACGTGTCCGTATCGAAATGAGGGATGCGCGCTGTTATAGACAAGCGATGGCTTTAATTTGTCGGAGGCGGCGTGTCTCTATTTGGAAGACGGCCTTTTCGTTTGGACGCGTGTTGAGAAGAACGGAGAGAGATCGGAAAAGGGCACCGACTCGTTCAACGACGAAATGGATATATATAGTTGAGCGGCGAGTTAGTTAACGAACTGTCAGCACGTTATAACTTGGGAGCCCTGTGTGACGCGTTGCGTATTCCGTCTCGGCTATCGCACGTTAATGGTGGGCGTGGAAAAGAGTGATCTTAATAATCGAGGTGGTTATTTAGAACTACTACATATTAGTTCTGGAAGCGTAAGTGAGGGAGCAATGGAAATCGAGTACGCCTTCGAAACTTAATGTATGCGTTTGTGTATATAGTGTGTAGCGCAACTTATTATCCCCTTTTAGCTCCATGTGTTTCAGAGTGTCCACACTATGTGCGGACATGTTACTCCATTCACTATTTTATCCATTTTTCATGAATTGGAGACGTTTAAAGAGTATTACTATTTGTTTCCTTTGATTTTTAGTATGGGAAGAGTTCCTAGCGACCATGGTAGTGTTTCGAAATATCGTTCTTTAACTTTGTTTTCAGTAAATAAATGAAATAAGAAATCTATAAACCAATAAGCTTAACCAGAGGGATGGGTGAATGCATTCACAAATACGCAAACGCAACCAAACACTTGGGGCGTATGGCGAAAGCATATTAGTGAGGCTTATAACGCAACATATCTTCAAGTTAAGCATCATCTGCTAATGCCAGATACGCCAGATACATGGGAACACCGAGAAATCAAAAGCAAGGCGAGTCGACTTTTATTTCACACACATCGCTACCTATATTGGTTAATTTTCAGTGTGCTCTAACGCATAGACCAATGTTTCAGACAAGCGTGTCCGTGTGTTACTTCAACATTGCAATTTGGTGGATCTTCAACATGTCTTTTCCCATCTTCAGAAAAGCTGGTGCATCTTCAGAAAGCTGGTGTTTCATAATGAAAGTGTTTGACTGAACACGAGTTTAATAACGCTGATTCTAATCTAAGCACGTAGAAAAGACGAAGGGGGGCGGGAAAGTTGGCAAGCACTCTTCATGCTTTTGCGCATGCTGTAGTTGAGCCAGGCCAGTAGGTTCATTCATGGCTTAATTCTATACAGCCTTGGCAACAAATATAATCTCAATACCCGTGAGCTTTTCGAAACTTATTGCTTTTGTGGGACAACCTTGCCTACACGATAACATAAACTAAGTATTACATAACTAAGTATTACCTAACTAACTTAGTATAACAAAACTAAGTATTTCACGTTAATGTGAACAGGCTTTTGTTCCTTTTCATTATTAACACTTTATATAGTAACACTTCATTATTAACAGAATTTGTATGCGTGGCCCAAACGGCATAAAAATCTCGAACAAAGAAAACAGAAAAATAGTATATTGATGACAGCCTGCAGGTGCGCGCACAACACAAATTTTCTCAACAGTTCATTTAATGCAAATGTTTCACGCGGAGGTATGAAAAACACTCCTCGTAGGTACCAAACAAAGAACTCGCGAAAACGCTTTCGTTAGGTTGCGTATACTGAAACAAACATTTTTTTTTTTTGAATTTTTTTTCTTCCTGCCTCGTTTTTGAAAAGACCTAACGAACGTGCTCCCTGGTTCCACACTGTTGAAGAATGATTTTATCGAATATTTTAACTCTTTAGTAACACGCTGGTTAACGTAAATGTGAAGGTTTCAACATATTTGCTAACCTACCAGGCAGTCGTGAGTTCGCAGTGTTGCAGTTCCTTAGAACGTTCTTTCTTGTGCGAGAATAAGGTAAATTAACTTTCGACGCTTTTAGCAGCTTCTCTTTGCTTATCGAATTAACGCACATTCGGTATCGACAAGTTCGCGCCTCGACCGACCTTTGGAAATGAGAACTTTTGTGAAAACCCTGCGACAAAGCCTGTGAAAACAAAGGACGAAAGGTTGACTTATTTATACATTCTGCTGACGGCTAGTGAAAGCGTTAAAAACTAGCAGAAGCTTTCCGCAGTGTGGTTTAGGTTCGGTGCGCCAGGTTTCTTCCTTGCCGTGAAGAGGTTTGAATCAGCAGTTCAAAGTTCAGGACAACGAAATATGACCTTACAAAGTATCGACTCAGGTTAGGTTATGCCAAGCAGACCTGATGCCTTAAAACTAAAAAAAAAAAAAGAAAGAAAAAAGCTGGGAGAAAAAATGTATTGTTGATGGATCACGGGAAGACTTCATCGACCGAAAGGCAGCCAAACTAACGTTTAAATAACAAAACTAGACATACAGACGAACTCATCGATGTGCTGTGTAACAAAACAAGAAGATAACTTTTTTTTTTTTTTTTTGCGATGTCTTACATGCAGAACCAACCAAGTGCAAGAAAGAAATAAACTTATAAACTTAAAGACAAGAATGTCGTCAGACAACCGTAAGTCATGACATCAGGGTCAGAAAAGGGCCGTGAACCAAAAGTCTGTTGACTTGTTTTATAGCATGTTACGCCCCCCCGCAAAATAACGATGGCGCTGAGAAATTTTGTGGGAATACAGAAAGAATAAGGCATATAATATCACCTTAAGTCTAAGTTGCTTCAGCTGTATAGGACTCGGCATATCCATCAGGCTTCAGTTATTTTCGTTTCGCTACGTCGACCAGGTTCGGTGACTGGCTTTTCAGAAAAAAAAAAAGAAAAACACATACCTATGCTCACTTGTTCTCTCTCTGTTTTCGATCTACGCTGCAAAGTAAAATTTTCGCAAGACCTGGTCCAGCATCGGTTAGTTTTCGTGCCGTAACGACACTTTTCGAGCGCACGCGCCGAATACTTCACTGTATAAGAAAACAACCACTGTCGAAACGTTCGGTTTCCGACGCTCGTAATGACTGCCTCGAACGAGTATCTCTTTGGCAATGAGCAAAAGTACAGAGCACTGCTTGCCACTGTGGCAACTTGCAGAACAGCTTGAGCGCTTAAACTCGAATAACGCGACGCAAGGAAGTTTGGGGTTCTTCCGTTCTTTGCACAGATTTGTCGCGCAAACACGACTACTGGTTATGTTAAGAAAGATGGACGTTAGACCAATGCGTACAGGTATGAATTCCACTTGTAGCGGCCAGTCGCCCGCTTCAACCACCGTTTTTTTTTTTTGCGAAAGTGTGCAGAGACCGACGCCGTAGTGATACCATACGTAGTCGGACAACACGCCGGGTCCTTCGCGATAAAATTGCAAGCATGAAGAAAAGCTCGTAGCCTATGCGAGGCAGCAGCTGTGGACGACCACTGCTACGCGCTCTACCGCTCTAAACAAGTGTGATTCACACTGTACACACCGAAAACTCATTCCGAAAAAAAACATAAAAACAAAAACGAAAGATTGCGTTCTCAAGGTTTTCGGCCATTCACACAAAACACACACCAGCGTTTTTCGCGCGCATGGTAAGCGTCGGCAAGCGATCGTTTTTTCCCAACCCGCACCTGACGCGAATAGCCGCGCGCGGCGGCGGTTCTTTTGTAAAAAGCCGCCGCAGACCACGCGGCGCCGATGGCACGCCAGCGACAGCTGTCCCAAGCTATACGGCGGCGTGCGTTCGCAAGAAAAAAGTAATAATGCACACGCACCGGTCCAAAGGCGAGCCGTAGTACACAGACCCCTTCAGCTGCGGCACGCGGAAGAAGCGTGGGCCACGCCGATGCAGACGACGCAGCACGCGTCGCTTCTCCGAACGACAAAGCCGTGTGATGCGATGTGAAGATAGCGTCGCAAAAGAAACGGTTATGTATGCGCAGTCGGCGTCAGAAGTTTATGAGACCAATAGGTTTGAGAAAACATCGGACTTTCCTGAAATTTGTGGCTATGCTCGGTCGAACATGTTGTCAGCGTGTTTTAGAGCAGGCCGGAAATCTAAACACGAGGCTGCCTGCTGAAGCAGCGGGAATATTTCTTTTTCTCGCCTCTGGCAGTCTCTAAACTTCTGACGCTGACTGTAACCTGGAAAAAAAAAAACGCTCCCAAGAAGCGTACTCCGCAAGTGCTGA
Source organism: Rhipicephalus appendiculatus (assembly GCA_030522465.1). NCBI lineage: Eukaryota > Metazoa > Arthropoda > Arachnida > Ixodida > Ixodidae > Rhipicephalus > Rhipicephalus appendiculatus. The sequence goes on from JALIZH010032999.1 coordinate 3,885,291, forward strand.
GACACCGGTGGGTTCAAGAAAGCAGGGGACGGGACAACGAATAACAAGAACAACAAAGAAGAAAGTTGATAAAAACTCACGCAGGTGAGACGAAGACGCGACGCTCGGGACTAGCAGGCACAGGACGACGATTAAGTACCGAATCCACGAGCGCTCGGCACAAACACTGGTCTCCGGAGCGGGTGAAGAGGTTGACACAGTGCATCCCATACGAGTACGACGACAATGTTGCCGCGGCGCTTGCGAGGCAGCCGAGGCTGCCATCGTGGCGTCGGAACACTTTTCCACACAACTTGCGCACGCTCGTCTCGAAGAAGCGCACCACAGGAACTGGCGTTATCTATCCCGGCAAAAAAGCGCGCATCACACGCGCGCGCGCGCACGCGCTTGCCACCCGCTGGTTTTAACGGCGGGTGAGCCAGTAGCCTCGAAAAAAGAAACAATCACGCACTCGAAGACACAGGAGAAATTTTTTCTCACTCTCTTGGAGAGATAGGAACGAGAGACACACACACAAACGGGACTTCGAAAAAAGCCGCGCACGCCGCACACTTATTGGAACGCGGGCTGATCCGACCCGTACGCGGGCCAAGCTGCCACTACTGACAGCGCAGTTTCGGCGGCGTGCAAGGATGCGAGCGCGGCCGCGCGGCCGCGCGAGGCGCTGCCGCTCGTCCCATCACACACGCTTCGTAGTGCGCGCTTCGCGCGCATGCGTAGTGGGGGAAAACAAAGTCGCGTCGTCGTCGGCCGGCGGACGCCTGGTATTAGAGCTACGGCGGGCTCCTCTCATCCCATGACGGGCCGCTTTGGCGAGCAAATGCAGCAGCGGCGCGGGACACGCGAACCGAGCGAGGCACCCTCGCAGGGAAGCCACCGCTGCTGCTTTTCTGCGAACTTACTTCGTCGTGGCTCCGGGGCGCGCCCTCAAAGCCCGTAGTAGAAAGAAGGGACAAAACGAAAGTGGCTCCCTGAGTCACGCGAAGGAGAGCTCGGAGGAGCCGGAGAGGCGGGCCGTGAGCTATAAATACGCCGGTGAACGCTTCGGAGGAGGAATTGAAAGGAGAGGAAAGAGGCAAGGAAAAAGGAAAGAATGAGCTGCCGACTGTCGTACGAAAACGACGCACCATTGAGGGTTCCATTGATGATCCGGAAAATCATTCCTCCCGCCGTCCAGAAATCGGAGACCGGGACGATAATGGAAGAGCGGGAAGGTTGGGGGAGGGGGGGGGGGAGTGGAGAAACGCCCCCTGAGAAAACCGAGGGGTAAAGGAAATCCGAAATTATGTATCACAAAGAATTTTTTTTTCTTCATGTTGTTGGCCAGTATAATATTTCTGCTGTCGCTTATATACAGTCAATTTTCGTTTCCATTTTCGCGATCTTAATCGCAGATCAGTGAATCTGGCATAACGGTTTCCCCTCTCACTCTTTTTTCTTTATCTTTAGACTTTCCCTAATGTCAGCCACATCTATCTTATTGTTTATTGTTTGTTGTAAAACGTGAACAGGTGATCGGATACACTCTTAGTGAATTGAAGTATAACTTTCCGTTTGACTCAAGAAGGTGCGGAAGTCTGTAATACCAGCTTTAATTATCGTATATCTTTTACATACGGCACTTTTTTCTCCCCTTAACGCTAGTGGTACCAAGTAAAGTAAGATGTAAGTGTCAAGTAGGACTTTGAGGGCATAAGGGTGCACCTTACCCTCTGATACTTGGGGGTTTGGGTTGTGGAGGTGGGTACGTTGTTCGATGTTGCAGGATGTCTCTATTTCTTGAGTATCTGCCCGTCTTGTCACTTGCGCTGGAGGATCCCTACTGCCTCGTTCCCCGCAAGGGCTTCGCGGCTTGGTATCTAGACGATGTGGATATCTGGCAGGCCTGTGTTCCCTCTAGTCTGTAGAATGCGTATGGCTTGAGCTCAAATCCCACCCATCGGGTAAGTTCGGCAAGCGGCTTGATATTCAGTAACCGCTGAATACCGGCTGCCATCAGGCATGTAAAAATCCAGTCATGTTGGGTGATAAAACTATAAGACTAACACTGCATACTATTGCGAATTTGCTTCGGTAATGTTGCGTCACATCTACAATGAACGTCATTTTGCAAAATTAATCAGCGCTGAAGCGTTTTTTTTTCTTGTTTTTTTTTTTGGCAGTGCTTACTTGCAATGTTTTCCCATCGTGTTGAGAGAAGTGTTGATGTAACCAGGTGAAGGCGGGAACGTTAACCATGCCAAACCAACACTGTACCCTGCTGGTTAACGTGTTTCATTGAAGTGGAGAAAGCAGGAAGGGCAACAGTGCGAAAGTAAAGAGCGAAAGGTAACTTCAAGTACAAACACCGTGGACACTTGTGTGTGTGTGTGACTGATAGACATTAATAAAAGACGCGGCACGTTCCGCTTGTTGTGCGTTGAGGACTTTTAAAGTTGCGTAAGGTTGCGGTGCCAGTATATTCTAATATAAGGTCTGGACATCCAATTTTCCCAAAGAAACAAAACCGTTATCCATTTCAACACCGTATGCACGATGACTATGCAAAAGGTTATTCAATGTTTTTGCCGAGTGCCGACGTAGAGTTTCGCAAATGAATCTCGGTGCCCTCAACTCATCTACGCGAGCTCGAACACAACGGAAACTGTAAATCAAAAGGTGAACGATCTTTCAGTGCCAAGACCAACTGCATTGCACCTGCTTGGTGAACTTAAACGCGTACGCATTGATGTATTAAACAAAGAGAGAGCCCTTTCGTGAAGTTATGTGCTTATTCACCTTCCTTGGATGCATGCCCTGACAACAGCTGCGGCAAATGCACGCCCACATACACTGCTCGCTAAGCTTCTGCATTACAGAGGGAGTTGTTTTTACTTCTATTTTACTGCTATTAGCCGCTCAATTTACGCTTTAGCGTCGTCATCTACACGTTTGATTCTATATTTCACGGGGATTTATCAGTGTAAGAATTTACAACCTTGTTGCTTTCCTTTCTGTAGAACTTATGTACGTTATGACTGCATGTTATCTGTTTATGCATGCTATGAAATTTTCTTACTTCTGTGTTATCCCTAATTTGGTTGTTTAAGCAAACTATTTTGTCTTTTTCCTTTCTTTTAATTAACTGGAATACTTCCATGATAACTGTTTCAGTGTATTATATTGTGTGTCTCATGTAGCCGTATGTATACCAGGATGGTGAGGGTCCCTCAAGCAGCGTCTATAGGCAGCCCCCCCCCCCCTCCCCCCCCCCCCCCCGACCCAACCCCAATATCCCACATTTGGTTGCTTGCTGGGCTAGTTGGTTCATTGCAGTTCATGTAACAGCCCGAAATCTTAACGACGGCGATAGAAACAGAGTGAGAAGTGTCTCAGAGTCGGCGATGCGCGAAGTAACGGCACGCACGTTGAGTGAAAGCAGGGTTGCCGTTGGTGGCTACTTTGCGCCAAGTTGGCTACTTTTGGACCCCGTTGGCGACGAAAATTTCCAGTTGGCGCCATGGCTCTTTTTTAAACTTGTGGTTTTACTTATTCAAAATGGTTTTAGTTATTCATCAATGTAAAGACTCTGTATAAGACCGCTTCTTTTCTATTTGGCTAGAACTAGAAATTCGGCGGTAATATCAAATGACATGGCTACTTTGGCTACTTTTGGGGTGAGTTCTGGCGCCTTTTCATGTCCACCCAACGGCAACCTTGAGTGAAAGCTCGTTGGTTAACGCATGCGGTTACAACCAGCGCACTGTCACAGTAGTGTAGGGTAGCAAAACCGGATTTCACTTTTAGTACTCCGCCCTGCCTTTATATTTTGATTAAACTATTATCTTCCTGTATTAAACACGGAGGTGAGTTGGTGAAACCGGCCAGTGTATCCATGCAGTGTGTAACCACAAGAAACGGCTGAAGAGGGAAACACGGTGTTTCCGTGGACCACCCCTAGCGATACTCCGTGTTTTCGCCATCTGGTTTGCATCCGTATTACATTGCCTGCGGCGGATCGAAGCTGGGGTGCATGCGGGAGGGAGACTTGGGCGTCCAACCACGTGATACACGATCCCAAAGTGGGCGTATGCCAGGGCGACAAAAAAAGGCAACCCGTGGAATCAGTTGTCGCAGATGGGCGAGCTCAAGAACGCGTGTCGCTTAACGCCGCGAGTCCCCCCGAAAACAATATAACCGTGCGTCTCTATTGGGCATCGCCTGCGCCATTTCTCTTTGCGCTGACGCCGAGTGCATGCACTATACTCGGCTACAACTTATCTTGACATTGGAGCGAAGGCTACGGAGGCGGGGCTTCCGCACATTCGTGTTGCTCCGCAAGTAGTACGGCAGCTTGCGTCTGATTTGGTTTTGCTCGCTCTAATCGTTAAAGCACTTAGAAAAAACATATACGCGAAAAATGTGATTGGGAGAAACACTTCAATTGTTTAGTGTGCATTTTAGTATGATATTGCAACTTTTTCTTGGAGAACCTAACAGCACGTTTGCGGCCGCACACTGACCCACTTCGCCATGTATACGCCACGTTTACTTTGGAAAACCGGCGTGCTGAAAAGGTGGTGCTGTCCAAGAAATGGAAATAAAAGGAAGGTATTCTTGCAAAGTGAACAATAACTGTATTTTACCAAGCCTAGAAAAAGTATGTTCACTTGCACATGTCGTAGAGAACTGCAAGGAAAGCTTTACAGCCATCTCGCAGCAGTTATGCGGTGAAGCATACCAAAAATCCGAAGGTGCCGCTGTCACAGGACATAGTGTGCTTCCAAAAAACGCGTTTTCTTTTTCTTTTTTTTTTGATGATGGGTTTGCGGACCCCCATTTGAGAACCGCTACACTAGAATTTGCCGTATGACTGTGCCTGAAACGTAGATGTTCGTATGCATAAAATCACACCACCAGAGGCATCAGTTACTATGGGAGAGACCGGGGGGGAGGGAGGGGGGGGGGGGAGTGTGTTTATCCTAACTCTCGTCAAATTGGTTCCATGGAAAAGAGTACATTGTGTTACTGTATACATTGTGATTTTAAAAAACAAATCATAAATAATGCTGAAGCTGCAATTAAGCTTTCTGAGTATTTTTACGTCAGCCAGACAAACTGGGCAAGACGGCGAAATCTGGGATTCCGCAATATAAGAAATCTCAAAGCAAAGCCGACAGAGATTTTGTAAAATACGCGGTGCAACCAACAAACGATTGCCCTATGAAAGGGCGCTGCTTCGAGGCAGAAAAGAGAATACCACCGAAATGGTGAAATGCTATAGGAGTACAAACAAAATACAAACAAACTAACAAACAAACAAATTAACAAACAAAAAACGAACAAGAACAAACAAACAGAGCGCATCAGCCGCACAACAGAACCGCATGATCCCATTGAAAGCGGGAGAGGCACCGTAAAACTTGCAATCCACACACAACGAATAAGGAAGCGCCGTTTAAACGGGAGGCAGAAGGGGGCGAGTGGAACGAGTAGCCGCAGAGACAAACGGTTCGCAAATCGACCGCATTTTTCTCCCACATCCGGTTCCCTCCACGCTGAATATCTATATCGGACTGCGCGGTTCGCCTCGGCTGCACACGCGCCATCGACATCGCTCCGCAAGCACATACAGTTTTATCGCTTGGCTTAGCAAAAGAAGAATTTAAGAACAACTCTTCAAAGGGTGCGGCATGCTTTGCTGGGACTAGGGGGATGCTCTTGGACCGATGGATAGGACACATAGCTCGCAAACGGGTTCCCCAGTTGTTGTCAACGCATTGCGTTCGATTTGTTGTCTTCTCTACTTCTTTAGCTCTTCAACTTGCCCCAGTATTGCTTATGACTTGTTTATCTACGTTTTCTTTTCTGCAACGGTGATTTCGCCGTATCCTATAGAGAACTGCAAAAACGTCCAACTGGGTAGAGTACGCGAGTTTCTTCAGAATGTGTGTTTTTTTTTTCTTTTTGTCTTAAATCAGGCGAGCTGTTGGGACAACAAATGTACGGGTCTTGAACAAATACGCGCGCGCGAACCCTGAGAAAAAGTAAAACGAGAAAAATGAAGAGAGAGGGAAAGCGTACGATTCTTACGGCGCTTAGAATGGAAGCGCTAAAGAACGGAAATTAAAATCAAACAAAGCAGCCTCAAGTTGACGGCTTAGAGGAAGGCAGAGGCCGAGAGAAGAAGATGAAAAGAACGCGGAGAGTAAACCGTGCCAAGTGGAAGATAAAGGCTTGGAGTTCGTCCAATTGTCTCTTTCGGCCAGCATGCGTTTGACCGAGAGAAGCGAGTCTTACGCGGCCTGAAACTGCCGCTGCGCCTCCAAACGTGACTTCCTAGGATGAACTGCAGGAAAAATAGGAAGTGAGAAATGAAAACAGACTTTGCGGTCGTTGTTTCGACGTTGGCGTATCTGCGGAGCATCCTCTGCACGTTGAAAGTAACATGGCATACGCCACTTCATTGCTTCGTGCTTCAACTATTTCCTTTTTTTAATATTTTTTGCTTAACTACAATCACACGTTACTGGCGAGGGAGCGTAAGAGGAAGAGAGTGTAAAATACCTTGAGCAAAACTACGTGACGTTGGGCTAATTGGTAATGGTGTAGAACAAATGCATTGCACGCCAATTTAACGCGACACAGAGGTACATGATGGCGCGCTAACCACCAAGCCATTTACATTCAACAACAGCAACAGCAACACCACCACCAACAACAACAACAACAACAACAACAACAACAACAACAACAACAACAACGACAACAACAACAACAACAACAACAACAGAATTGTATTACTGCTTGACCAAGCAGCAATGGAATTCGGTTGTTGTTTCTGACCAAGCAGCGACGGAATTTATTTGGTAGTGAAGGCTGCCTTTTGTGCGCAATATTCTCTTTGTGACGTTCAGCCTCCTCTGCGGGATACAGTTATTCCGAAAACATTTAGCGCTGACGGTGCGAAGACGTGAGCTCCCAGTACTGTGCCGCCAAGAGGAACGTCCTGTTCATATTTTACGAGTAACGGCGCCAAGTAAATTTGGACGGTGAGCTTAACTACTCCGAGATTGTCCGAAACGTATTCATTGGGAAGCCAAAAGGCGTCTCTGGATCCGCCGCGCGGGAATATGAGATTGGAATTTTAGGCGATAATTTCTGCTAATGCTGTTCGAAGGACGTGAAATAATTTTTTTTAGATGTGAAGCATCTTATGGCGAAGCTTAATCCGGTGGTGGTGGTGGTGGTGGTGGTGGTGTGCCGCGTGCCCACCCTTACTGCGCATGCGCAAACAGTTAAAGAAAAAATAAAAATAAAAAACCTCCTCTCCCCCTCCCTCTCCTCTAGGCATCCTCCCCACGGCAACCACACCCTCACTGCGCATGCGCCTCCCTTCCTCTCTCCCCTCTTACACTCCCCCCCTCTCTCCATCCCTGCCCGCGGCGTCTAACTCCCCCCTGCGCATGCGCGTCCCCCCTCTCTCTCTCCTCTCCTACGCTCCCCCCTCTCTCCTCTACGCATCCCTGCCCACGGCGTTCACACTCCCACTGCGGATGCGTGTCACCCCCTTTCTCTCCTCTCCTCCGCTTCCCCCTCTCTCGCCTCGCGACGCCGACGCAGGCAGCGTCTGCTAGCGAGTTTCTTGGTTGAAAAAACCGACTGCTCGCGCTGCACAACCGTTCACTGGCCATCCCGTATATATGGCAATGGATCTTGACCTCCAAGGTGGTGCCGGTGGAAGATTTCGCCTGTGCGTTGTTGAACAATAAAAATTCGCAGCGTGCGCGTTAACTAAAAGCGGAGTGCGGGTCTCTGTGTCCAGTCGGAGTCTTCTGTCTCTCATTGCCCATTAGAAGCGATTGGCATGTTCCAGTAGGAAACACTGTTCCATCACTGCCTGCTTTGCGCCTCCCCAGTTTTCTCTCCTGCGCAACGCTGCGATGAGCGCCAGCGTCAACGCCGCCGCCAGTGTAAGCGTTAGCGCCCGCTGCTTCACATCTACACATGGTTCCCTTTAGCGGGAGATGGTGTAATTTTTTTCTTAAAGAAGCAGTGGTTCCCTGAACAAAGAGTTCCTTAAACGTTTTACCACCGCTAAGGTTTGGAAATGCCCAGCACTAAAGCGTTTGACGTGCTCTTGGCCCTCCGTTCGTTCATTCGCTGCTTTGTGTGTGTGTGTGTGTGTGTGTGTGTGTGTGTGTGTGTGCTTGCGCGCGTGTGTGTGTGTGCGTGCTTGTGCGTGTGCGTGTGTGTGTGTGTGTGTGTGTGTGTGTGTGTGTGTGTGTGTGTGTGTGTGTGTGTGTGTGTGTGTGTGCGGGCGCGCGCGTATGTGTGTGTGCGTCCGTGTGTGTGTGGGTGCGCGCACGCGCGTGTGTGTGTGTGTGTGTGTGTGTGTGTGTGTGTGTGTGTGTGTGTGTGTGTGTGTGTGTGTGTGTGCGTGCGTGCGTGTGTGCGTGTGTATGCGTGTGTGCGTGCATGCCATACTAATTTTCTTGCATCGCACTAAACTGCATGTTAATTTTAACGCTTGCCGATGCCATCGCGTTCTGTTCCTTGCGGCTTAGTCCAATTAAAGAGGGAACCAAGTATATCCAGTGCTAAACGTCATGTCATTCAGGTTGCATTAATTTAAAGTGACATCGCAAATAAAGGCTCGCATGACACTGCTTGTCTCAGAAAGCACAAAATATGAATTGGATGACGTGGCTCCACATTGACTCTTCGATGACGCTCTGAATTTTCTTTATGTTCTTCCCGCAGCCGCTCGGAAAAAAATAAAGAAAGATACTTCTGTGGTGAGCGGTTGCAGCGACTCGCATCTCAAGCACGAAAAGCAAATAGCGAGAACATGGTTAGAGACCTCCTAGTTCGTGCATCGTCGACGAGGCATCTCAGGCACGCTTCCATTCATGCGCATTCTTGGCCTGCTGGAATTCCGCATTCGAATCGTCCTCATTCTGTCCGCATCCGGGTGAATGGAAGAGAGGGACTGAGCTCTATGGCGTGACAAATGGGCTCAGAGCTTCGTGCCCGATGAAAACGATGACGCGAAGATGAAGAAAAGTATTCAGGAATGAATGAAAAAAAAAAACAAAAAAAACATAGAGAGTAGACTGAAAAAAGTTGCCGTTTTAAGGAAGAAAGTGCAATTGGTTTACACGAAGCGAATGACAAGACTGACGCTAACAAACGAGCGTGAACACAATATGGGGAGCATGAAAAAAAAAAAAAAAGAAGAGGAAGATTTCTGTGGTTTTACGTGCTAAAACCACCATATATACACTTGTTACTGCGAGCTTGTAAGATGTAAGCAGCTGAGCGGCCATGACGGGTCTGGTGAACTTTCGCCAGACATTAACAAAGTATTTCAGCCTATTTTTAGTTGCGTACAATAACATATATACCTGTACAGCAAGGCATTCGTTTATTTAAGACTGCTTATATGGATCCTTACTATAGCAAATTGGGAACTTCCTTCTTGCTGTAGTAATTAGTTAAAGAAGGGAGATTTTTGTCGAAGAGCTCGTTTCATTGTTACATACAAAAAAAATGAATCCTAAAGAAAATTGGGCCAAGTAAAGCATAGGGCACGTTAACTGTTGTGTAAAAATGTAGTGTAGTAATTACGACGTAAATTGAACTGAATTAAAGTGGACACGAAAAATAGGGATTTCCGTCGGTGGTATCCGAACCCACAACTTTCTTTTTTATTTACGCGTTTCATGCTCTATCTATTGAGCTACGACGGAAGTGCTTCCCCGTCCACTCCGTTGGGTATTTCTGTACGTGCAAATGACTCCCTGGGAGTGTTACCTAACGCCACGCATAGTCAAAGCGGCCAATGTTCCACACTCGCCGCCTTGGCTACTTTCGGCTACTTGAGTAATGCCTCATTAGTTTGAGTAATGACTCATTAGCAAAATGAGTTGGGTTCATTTGCCCAACGGCAACCATGCTGCACTACAATGCTTCTCTCTCACCTATTCGCTAAACGGGATTCATGCGTGTACTAACGCACTGTCCCGGTTTCCATCTGTGTGTGGCAAAACGAAGGCGGAAGAAACGGCAAGTTATACAAACGTTTTTTTTTTCCTTTTATTTTTGTTCTGTTTTGAGGGCTCAAGATGTCATGAAATGGTGGTAGAGAGAAAGAGACAGATAGAAAGAAGGAGCAAGGTGCGATGCTGAAAACCGTTCCACTTTTATTCTCAGAGGAGCAGAGAAGCGAAGTCTTTAAGCGACGGTGGTGAACTGCTTTTAAATGGAATAGATAGGGAAATAAATAAATAACCACCTTCAACACCTTACGTTAGGTTCATAGTATAAGTGCGTGGGAAGAGAAAACTTTGATAAACGGGTCTGCATAAACTTCACTTAAGATAACGCCGTGAGTGAGAACTGCAGGTGCAATAAGTTTAGTAGCTCACAAAAAAATAAATTGAGCAGGTCCCGGGCACGCATTGAAGAGATAAGACAACCACTTTTACTTAAAGCGTCTACAGCTACGCAGTGAGATATGTTTTAAGGCTACGCCATATATAAATCTGCGCTATGAAATCCAGAAATGTCAACAGAATGAAGCAATGCGACTACCAGTAAGAATAAGTGATGTGACTAAAAGCCTGCCAATTTTCCAAATTTGCAGCTTCGTTTGCCATCCGGTCTCTCACGACGCGATGCAACTTTGCTGTGTCGCGTGTGGTTGGGCGTGGCATTTACGAATGCGTATTCGTGTCTCATTGGAATGGCCAGCAGTGCGGCATGCGACTTTTGCGCCTGCGAGGAGACGCTCGAGCACATTCTCTGCCACTGCCCATCATACCAGACTCAACGACGTGGTATGGAAGCCAAGCTCCGTCACCTGGATTCAGGACCACTGACAGAAAAGAAGATCCTGGGGCCTTGGCCTACGGTTTCGCGTATGCGCAAGGCCACGAAAACACTCTTGTGCTTCTTGAAGACCACTGGACTTCACGAGCGCCTGTGAACGAACAGCGCGAGTTCGTGTTGTGCAGTTTCAAGCTAACTGTTCATCCATCTCTTTCTCAATCTTCTTCTTTCTTCTCCTTCCATTCCTTTCTATTACTCCCCCCTTTCCCCCACCCCATGTGTAGGGTAGCCAACCGAGCCAAAGCTTGGTTAACCTCCCTGCCTTTCCTCTTCATTTATCTCTCTCTCTTGTACCAAAGTTACAATTACTTGTAAATTTATAGAAGCTGAGCAACCACTGCTAATTCAGAAAGCCCTTCTAATGTATAGTTCTTAATCTATTGTAATGTGGAGCCAGACCGAGATCTGTGGGGGGTGGGGGGGGTCAGGAAGTTACGGCGTGAAAGGTGAGATGATTTCAAAATGATTAGTTATTGGGCTAATTGGTTCGATATCTTGCATAGCGGAGCGCGGACTTGGTTAGGAAGAAAGAACACACGACAGAAAAGACATTCCTTTCTGTCGTGTGTTCTTTCTTCTTAACCAAATCCGCGGTCCCCTATGCAAGGTGAGGTGAGTGTGTGTGTGGTGGGGGGGGGGGGGGGTAGGGGGGGAGGGGCATGCAAGTTTTGTTTCTCATCTCCCCATAGAATAAGTGTTACTATTGTGGCACGTTTAGATGGAATGAAGATGACGTAAATTAACATAGTCCGATTAATATATTTCTAGGCACATTTTCGTGCTTACGGACTTCGTTGGCGTACGAACATAAGAGAAACGCGCACCCTATAACGAACAAGGCTGCAATGCCAACCCTCCTTAAAACTAACTAACTAACTAACTAACTAACTAACTAACTAACTAACTAACTAACTAACTAACTAACTAACTAACTAACTAACTAACTAACTAACTAACTAACTAACTAACTAACTAAAGAACAAGGTTTGGTCATGTGAAGATGACTACCTGGGGCCAATGTACAAAATCTTTTATCAAATATAGTACTAAAGAATGGGGCAGGGGGGAGAGTCTAGTCACACTAGGAAATGTGCCGAGCGGACGCATCAGGCCATCAGAAACAAAAATGCTGAGTTTGCGACACGTAGGGTCCAGGGCACGTGATTTGCGATCTACAGCAGTCATCCTCTATTTCCGGTTTTTCCGGTTTGCGGACCAGCACGATAAAAGCATCTTTGCCCGATGCAGCTTGCATCATGGCCTTATATATAACGTTTCGCTTCGCAGTGCAGAAAACGTGGGAGTCCAAGAAAAACGGTTTTGCTCTTTCCTTAAAGGCATGACGCAATTGGGTTTCCCGCCATCCTGAGAAGCGTTAGAAGCGTTTCACAGTTTACAATGTGAGATATTCCAGTACGTATCCACCGCCCACGGCAGAAAGTAACGTTGGCACGACTTTCCGGATATGCTGACCGTGACATACTGTTGTCGTGTTATTGCTTCGCTTATAGTAGAACGCACGCGAACACTTCATAAGCTTGTTGTGAGTCCCCCTCGCCAAACAAACAAAGCCGCAACATCAAGTTGCGTCGTCTTCCGCTTCTCTGATATCGTGGCGGAAGAGCTTATATCCTTATGGCCGTAAGTGGAGCTCTTGCGTATGCTCCTGTCACTCGTTGCATGAGCAAAATTTATCACGCGAGGGGGGACATGTTAATTTTGTAGCGTTCTCGCAAGTATTTGCCGTGTGCTTTCCTAATCGCAATTCTTGCTCCAGAGCGCCGATAAAACGCCACAATTTTTTATAGCTCCGCAAATCAAAATGCGCCACGTTTTTCTTTTTTTTTTTAATGGTTAACTTTCTACTATTCCTTTATAAAAGAAACGAAAGAGATATGGAGCCAGTTCCAGATGGTTTGTGGAGGTCGGAAAACGAAGCGCTTTCTTGCGTCATAAATGTATGCGCGGAAACTATAGATATACATGGTGTCAACTTTTATGCTTTCTTCCAACCATGACCTTAACGAAAAAATTATAGCGCAGGAAATGTACCGCAATTGGGCTTGTCTGTGCGGAGTACTCCGAAGTAAAGTTACTGCACATGCTCCCCTTTGGGAGCTGGGGGGCATATACGGTAACTCCGCTCCGAAGACGCAGATATTGCGCGACAGCTCGCAATATCGAAGTAGTTAATGTAAAAAAAGCTGACGGCGCTGTTTCTTCCTTTTTAACTGTTCGTGTTACAGAGCTAAGGTTGCAGTACCTAATCGAGTACCATACCGTTAAGTAGGGAGGTTAAGTATTCTACTAAACAGAAACTCTAAGTGTTGCTCGGCGTTCGAAATCGCAGTTTCTGCATTACTCTTGCTACGTCACTGTCGTTAAGGATAAAAACGTATCTATGGGCCCGTTAACCGTAACGTCCGCGTGCTTCACAGCGAGTCTTAAGGTTCTGTATCTCAAAATCATCTCTTAGGATTATTACTGAGCAATATGATTCATCACTCCCTGTTTAACTTAAGAAACGACGAGATGCGCTCGAACGTAAATGGTAAAAAATTCTGGAGCCTTCCACTACGGCGTGCCTCGTAATCATACCGTGGTTTGGGATGTAAAACCCCAGGTATTATTATTATTATTATTATTATTATTATTATTATTATTATTATTATTATTATTATTATTATTATTATTATTATTATTATTATTATTATTGAAATGGCCTATGTTACGCGCACAGAAGTTGCTTTCCCTACGGCACGGTTGAGTTGTCCACTGAGAAGCGAAGCAAGGGTAGCATTTGAGAAGGTGATGCGAACGGGGCCCGCGATTACGCTGTCGCGTTCCACTCTTGAAAGCGAAGCTCAAGGGTCTTCCAAGTTCTTCCTGTGTCTGTGTTCAAAAATCCCCCCACAAAAAAAAAAAAAGAAAAAAAAAGAAAAAAACGAGACATCGCTACTTGAAAGCGAAGATCAATAGATCATTTGAGCTTAATGTGATCAATGATCATTTGATCATTTGAGCAATAGCTGTTTGAGCTTAATGGAAGTGTGTATCTGTGTCTTAAAGAGAGAGAGAGAGAGAAACAACTACCATAAGTTTAGTCTAGCAAGGTGAGAGAAGGACGGTCGTAATAATGGCTGACCCGTAAGCCCGGCCGCCACTAAACTCCGTCGTAAGCTTGCACTCCGCCTTAATTCACTGCTTAGTACGTCGCCTCGTTTCACTCGATAAGAAGTAATCTTGCTGGCGGTAGCAGAGCGCTCAATTGGCGATTCTGTGTGGGTTCGAAATTGGACGCAATCGAGTCAGCTAAGCGGTGCGCACCTAACGCAGTTTCCTCCACAGCGCTCTCTACGTTCGATAAGATTAAGCGAGATTAGATTTTGGTCCCCTCCAACTTTCCTGCCGCTTGGTTTTGTTTATACAGCCCCAATTAGAGGAGGACAAAGGAAAATTGATTTTGTAGGTAAATCGATTACTGTGTCCAGCCCTGATGAACAGCCCTTAACCGTACTGCGGCACGTGTGGCTTGGTCATCCAATGAAGGCAGAGGAGACCTTTCCACTGATCAGGTTAAGGGAAAACGCTATAGAAAATAGGTTAAAAGAGCAGAAAGAAACTGTAGGACAGCTTAGTCAATAACACGAAGGCTGCACGAAAGATTTCAGATTGAAAAACCTCATTTTATTTTAATGGGCCATAAAAGCCCATTGTTTTTAATGGGCCTCTGCAACACTTTTCCAAGTAACCATCGAATGATCCCTATATCAATGTTTATATCAATGTGAATTGTCTCCTGCACTGCTTTGCCATGCAGCCGTCCCATTCGTTCTCCCTTCTCTCCCACTTCTCTTGTGCGTGATCAACTGATTTCCCTTCATTTTGTGTGTTTACGACTGCGAAAGCGGTGATAACAGCGTGTAGCTGAGAAGCGCGAAATCCTGATAGGCTCGAGCGCTTAGTGCTGACGTTGTTCACGTGCCTTTAAGAAATAAGTGGCGAGGAGGATACGTTCCCTGTGCGAAGGGTAGCGAAGGCGAGGAGGAAACCACTACCTCGTCTTTAAACGCGAAGTGGTGAGGGGCCCTTTAACGACAACCGGTTACCTTGCCTTCTCGTTACATGCCACGCCCATGCCCATTTTGATTTCGAATACAAGGCCCTTGACACAGCTTTGTTCTGAATTCCGGAGAAGGCAAACGCGCGAGGGGAAGGCAGAAGGTTAGGTGGGCAAATGAAATTAAGCTTGCAGGCACAAAGTGGTCGCAGCAAGCACATGGACCGCGTTAATTGGAGAAACATGGAACAGGCCTTTGCTCTGCAGTGCGCGTAATGAGGTTGATGATGATGAACGAACTCTTGGTATGCTCAAGAAAAAAGGAAACAGTGGATTTACCAAAGAACGACAGTAGGTCAATCAATCCTGTACTATGGAAACCTCATGCAACGCTCCATATCTCAAAAATGTCTTTCACGTCGAGTCCATCGCCCCTCCTAACCTTCCCTCTACGACCCCCCCCCCCCCCCCCCACGCACAACATAACCCTTCCATACATATCCTTGAAAGTAAGCGACTACAGGATGTAAATGCAACATTGACATCTGTTTCGCTGACGCGCGACCGACGAAGTCCCAATTCGTCGTCCGCGTCGCCGAAAATTGAACAAATGTTCACGGAAGCAGGTTCGCTCTCATCGGAGAGCTGATGCAGCAGCGACCGTGACGCTACGATTCGAAGGATTCTCAGTGTATACCATTGGCATGTATTTCTGTGTTACGCATATGATCGAATCTATGAGGTAGGGAAGTGAGGCCTGCGTGGAATACCCGTATTTGAATATTCTTCCAATCACGAGGTAGAAATAGCTTGAGGTTCGCAACATAAAACATCATGGAAATGGACAAGAGCCCAGCAAGTGTGCCATTAAATGAAACGTCGTTATGTTACCGCTATTACATTGCGTTCATAGGCGCGAATAACATTCGGGAACAACATGGACAAACCTTTTTGTTTAATATCCCATGAAAAGCGGAAACCCTTTTGATTTGCCTTTAACTAAGCATTCGTTATGACTAAAAGAAGACTTTTGAGAAAAAAACAAACAAAAATGATCACGACATTCCAGCTGAGGCTTTGTCTCTTATTATCATTAAGGTGCTGTAAACGTGACGTATTTTCGTTAATTATGGGTTCCTTTCGCGTTCTTACCCAGTGGCACTAAACCTTGAAAAATCGTCATGCGTATCGCTTACACGGCTAAATAGCTGAATATCTGCAGATCTGGAGGAACTTTGCTTTCTCAATAACCTTTCCAATCTTAATTGCCTCCGACTGATGGCGTTTATAGACTATAACTCTTCCCAGTCGCCCCGAAAAAAGATGATGACGACCACAACAATTAACCGATGATTACCAAGGCGGCGGTTACACCACCACCATCAGTAAAGCCTCTCATGCCAAGGACGGATGGACGAGTATGATGCACGTGCATAGCCGTCCATGCGCTTTGCGCGTGTCGTGCTTCTTGTCGTCGTTCCTGCTGTTCAGTATAAGAATTCCATCGCCCATCCAGGCCGTCATATGGCATATGGTTGCCATATATTACTTTGTTGGTAGCAGCTTTCCCTGTACTTTCACAGAATCTGCTTCTCCAGCTATAACGGCGACAAGTGAACAGTCGACAGGAAGGCCCTCGCGGAGTGAAGGACGGTCTGAGAGAGTACTTCCAAGAAAGAAAACAAAACGCCTTCGCGTCCAGAGCAGTGCAGGCCTGAAGACTCGACAACGAGCAGAGGGAAGGGAGTCCGGACGTTGGACTTCCGGGATTGCGTCGTTATCGGATGCACTTCGATTTCACGCGCGATTTGACGGGCTCGCGCTGCTCGGTCCTATACGCAATCGCGCACACTTGCTGGATGGCTACCGCAATTCTTCCAGTTCTTTTTTTTTTTCTTTCAAGGCTTCCCCTAAAGGAGCCAATTCTCTACGCTTTGATGCTTTTCTTTTCCTTACGTTTTCATATTGGGAAGATTTTCGTCCCGCATGTGGATAACTCCGGACGCCTCTCACTTCACTGAAAGGCAACAATAGTTTAGCTGATATGTTCACACCGGACTGCACCATATCAAAAGTTGATTGACTGTAGGACAGAAAAAAAAGTCAGACAATCTCTTATGTATTCGCCTAAGACGACTCGAAGGCGAAAGTCAGCTTCTTCTTCTTCTTCTTCTTCTTCTTCTTCTTCTTGTTCCTCTTTTTGTTCTGCTTCTTGTTCTTATTGTTGTTCTTCTTCTTCTTGTTCTTCCTCTTCTTCTTGTTCTCCTCCTCCTCCATCTTGTTCTTCTTCTTCTACCTTTTCTTCTAGTTCTTCTTCTGCTGCTTCTTGTTCTTGTTCTTTTGTTCTTCTTCTTCTTCTTCTTAGTCGATTGTGTTGATCCATCCCCCTTCTTCTGAAAAGTTTCTTCACCTAACATTGCCTTCGCACTGTTTCCAAGGTCGGAGGCATCGCACCTTTCTGCACTTCACGGTCTTTAGCAGCTCTGCCATTAAGAGGTACCCCCGTTTTACCAAATGACTATGTTGTGTGATGAGACGTTATCGTGTGACGTCACGTTATGTGACATTATCGTGACGTCGCGATGAAGTCACAAAATTTGACAACCTGTGACGCCGTGATGATATCATCAAACGATGATGCATTTCACCGTTACTTCGTACTGGCGTCGATGTCGCTGACGGTCGGTTTTCACGCTTGATGATGCATCCAAGGCTTTCGTCTCAATAACATACCGGTTGTTACGTGTTTAGTGCGGAGCGGAGAACCAATGCCTAGTTTATACGTAGGTGGTTCCAAGGGATGTATAGAAAAGCTTTTGAATTCAGGAATGGATTTTTCTACATGGACCTGAAATTCAAGTCATGACAAGTAATAAAAAGTAGTTCCGGTCCAATTTATAAAGCTATTTTACCAGCACAATCAGGAAGACGGTGTGCCGTGACAACGTTATCCAGGATGCCCACTTGCACTGAATCTCACGAAACCCCGACCCGACAAGATCCCCTGGATCTTGTCGGGTCTCTGACAATTTCGAAACTCTGACCATTTGACACCCTCATTTACGTAATCACCGCATAACTGAGTATGGCGCAATCGCGCATATGTGGTACGCCTCGGTGGTGCAATGGTTGCGGTGCTGGGCTGCTGACCCGAAAGTCACGGGTTCGATCCCGTCCGCGCAGGTCGCATTTCGATGGAGACGAAATGCTAGGGACTCGTGTTCTCCGCGATAAGAGTGCACGTTAAATAAAGTCGTCAATTAACGCGTCAGAGATGGTCAAAATTTCCGGAGTCCTCCAATACGGCATGCTTCATAGCCATATTTGGGTTTTGGCAGGTAAATCATAAACGTTATCATTATTAGTCATGCATAAGCCCAGCATGACTAAATGTTCACCTTTCAGTCTCTGTCTAGACAGATTTCCCGAAGTAAGTACATTTGTAAACGTGTACCGCTTAATAAGTGGAATCTATGGGGACCGAATATTTTTTGAGCGTGCACTATTTCACTATAGCAGCTATTTTCCATTTTAACAATACAAAACACTTGACTTTCTTCCATGTACGCCGCGGTTACTAAGTAGGGACAAATGTTCAAAAAAGTAAGTGCTACACACTTGCCAGCAATATTCACTTTTTTAGTATCAAACATCTGAAACGAAATCTACAAGAAGTGTTGCACTTAGTAGGGCTCAATCAGACCCAGGTTCAAACCCTTTTCAGAATTCAAAGGGTTCACTCGTGCTCAGTCACATACGCAACCAGGAAATCACCTCAGAGCCCCTACACAATTCCATACGCAATGCCAGCTTCTGCGAAGAACTCTGGTCCCTCCAGTATATAATAGGAAGCTGAAGGAAACTCATTAATAACCCTTAATCCTACCACACCTACGAGCTTTGAGAGAGAGCCTTGGCAGCTCCACCCTCGAATGTTTGATAAGTCTGGTTGATTGCCAGGGCGCAGGACGTGGCCCGAGTTGGAGGAGTCCTTTATACTAAGAACGTCTCTCTAGAAATATCTTCTCAAACTGCGATGTTTATTCACTCTCTAACATATCCAGTAATTGAATGAGCACAACCTAGCGCAGAGCTAGATGACCTAGATGAGTGAGTAATTCATGAATTGCCATTCAAAGACAAGCGCGAAAAGGACCCGTGAAAATACCAACTTTCTAAGCGAATGTGCTTTAGCTTCAACGAGGGGTATATACATAAAAGTGTGAGAGACGGAGGACAGCTACGTATGATTATGTGCGCGTAAATTTTCGTGCGGTGACAAGCGCGCCAGTCGCGCGATGGCGCCCTGCTTGTCCGCTAACGAATGCAGGCGTTTCTTGCATCACTGAATCCAACACCTGTGGTGACATCCCTTGCTCGTAGCTTAGCTCGGCCTTGCCCAAAGTTTCTCGACTCCGTCCCGCGTGTGTGATCCTCATACATATGAATAAGGCATCCAGTGTGACAGCATGACTCCAGCAGCATCTCTCTAGGATATATAATTGCGACGGTGCTTACTCCAGTGCATACCTCAAATCGCGACAGCAGGGTGGGAAGACTCACGAAGTATTTATGCGCACTGCAATATTTACTTTTATACGTCAGTTTTAGCTCTAGCCATACTGTAAGAAAGACGTTTATTTGTTAAAGGAAATTAGGGCTTCTTGGCTGCTTTACAAGAACGGCTTGGTAGCGGCTGTGTTAATCTCGACGTCAGTTGATAACAGAGCAGAGTATGACATACGGGATAGAATGACGAAACAAAAATTCGGGAACACCGACATGGTGATCCAGTGCTTACGGTGCTCGGATGCTGAGCCGAAAGTCACGGTTTGGAACCCTGCCACGGAGGTCGCATTTCGAATGGGGGACGAAATGTTAGAGGCCCATGTACTCAGATGTAGGCTCACGTTCAGCTCTTTTAAGGATGTTTCCTAACGCGTAGTTTTGTTCAAGGAAGGAAATAAAACATACAATACATGCATTAAAGAAGTGTAGATTGTGCGATCATTGGCAGTAGAGCCAACTATCCCAATTTGTTGACTCGACGCTATCGAAATCCCGGAGAGGATTCGTTTATATAAGCGTCCGATGTGAGCAATGAGCAGGGTTGCCGTTGGGTGGACCTTAAAAGGCGCCAGAACTCACGCCAAAAGTAGCCGAAGTAGCCATGTCATTTGATATTATCGCCGAATTTCTAGCCAAATAGAACAGATGCGGTATTATCAACAGAGTCTTCACAATTGATGAGTAAATAAAACCATTTTGAATGAGTAAAACCACAAGCTCAAAAAAAGAGCCATGGCGCCAACTGGAAATTCTCGTCGCCAACGGGGTCCAAAAGTAACCAATTTGGCGCAAAGTAGCCACCAACGGCAACCCCGGCAATGAGTCTGGTTTCTCACGGGGAAGAGAATGCCATTGCTCTCCTTTCGGTGATGTGAATGGATACCGCAGCTATAAAGCGCGGTACAGACGGTGCGTGACGACCAAGCAAGCACACGTGCGGACCTATACGAAGTCTCGGTGGCAGACGAAAAAGCGCTCCGTACATTGCCGAAACGTGTCGTTCCTTGATGGCCGCTGATCAGCGAACGTTCAACGCACGTGGGCCATCAAACCTGTGGAGAAGGGAAAGAGAACCGGAATGGGCCCACACATTCGTGCGATACCGAGTGCTTCTGCTTTGGCCGGTGAAGGGGGCGTATTTCGCTTTCCGAATGTGCGCGGACGCTGTCAACTCACCTATAGTATATACATGTGTAAGTGTAGTTTTAAGTCAGAAGACTTACCCCTGTATTCACAAACAAGCCTCGACTCGAATTTCATCCTTCACTAGACCGAGTTGAGCACAACGCCATTGATCGACTGAAAATGATGCCGCGCTTCTCAAGAATCGCTGCAGATTATCGCTCATAGGCAGTGACTTGTTCAGCATAGAGACGGCGTTCCCATCGACATTCTCAAGTGAAGGTGGCAATTGCGACAGTAAAATAAAAAATTCGCTCTGAATATATTTTCGCGCAGGCAGCGGTCGCAGATGAAGAACAAGACGTTACGAACGGCCCTTCCGGCCATAGATGGCCGCAAACACACCTTTACCGACGCACACATATCGCATACGCAATTAGCAACTCGTCATTCCAGTGCACGCTCCCATAGCGGGCGTAACGACGCAGTCGGCATTCACGGCGCCCTCCCCTGTTTCCAGTCTCCTTCCCAAAATAATTGAAGGCGGCAGCGCTGCTGTACGGCTTCGTGCACAACGTGAGAACTAGGGAACCTCGAAGCAGCTGTCAAGAGCAGTTGGAGGGAGAGCCCATGGATAAGGGGAAGTCTGCGGTTACCGGCAGGCAGCGAGGGATTGCGGCGTAAAAGTTTCCGAAATACCCGGATAGCGTGAAAGCGTGA
This sequence comes from Rhipicephalus appendiculatus, assembly GCA_030522465.1. NCBI lineage: Eukaryota > Metazoa > Arthropoda > Arachnida > Ixodida > Ixodidae > Rhipicephalus > Rhipicephalus appendiculatus. The sequence goes on from JALIZH010032999.1 coordinate 3,906,634, forward strand.
GCTGTTTGTGAGCGGGTCGCTCGGAATTATTGCTCGTCGTGAGTATACGTATGCGGGTGGCATAGAAGGATCGGTGAAGCGCGGCTCCCGTGATGGTGTTGCGCGTGGTGTGGCATAACTGACGGGTTTGAAGTCGTTCTCCCGAATTTAATGCGGCGGTACACGAACCACCACGCGCCAGCGATCGCGTTGCTTTGACTGCATCATTCGTTTCTGAGAGCGGCTTCCACTCTTTACAAAGAGACAGAGTGCAATAGGTTACAGATCTTTTTGAACGAGTCGTCCGTAGTCGTACGTCACAGGGTGGTGCATTCTCGTACGCGTCGGGCCCGGATGCGCGGAGAACGGTGATGTGGGGACAATTTGTACGGTGTAGTGTCGGTGTCACATTGCGTAGAGGAAGACATCCGACAAACTTGCGGGAGGGGAACTTGCACGTTCGTTCGTGGACGACAACATTGTGCGACGCGAATGATTCTTGGAGTTCGAAGGATGACTCTGCGTCCTTACACGCGCGTATCTATGCTAGCGCGAAGGGTTCTGACATGTTGACGAGAATTGACGGCCTTCGATGTGACGTCTAAACGGGAAACGATGGAAATGGTAAATTTATGTCACGTCCTTAAGCTGTATATAATGTTACAGTTCCCTTTTTGACAATAGCTCCCTCAACGAAATCCGGCGTTCAGCCGGCCAGCGAGACCGTGACTGTTTTATATGCGCAATCGCCTTAGCGGAGGTCTCCCTAATAAGTTTCCCATTTTCTGGTCCTTGTCACTAGCGTGATACTCAATTTTTCGTACACCCGCAGTACTAGCTCAGCAGCTAAAGTGTTGCACCGTTGAACTCGAGGACACGGCCGGGCTTCAATCTCAGCCACGGCGGCCGCGCTTAAGTGAGGGCGAAATACAAAAAAAAAAAGAAAAAAAAACAGCGTACTTAGATTAAGGTGCCTTGTTAAAGAGCCCCAGGGGATTTAAAATAATTCGGGACCCCCGCTACGGCATGCTTCGTATCATATGGTGGTTGTGGAACGGAACACCCCAGCGAATATCATAAATAATCATTGCAAGGAAAAGGAGTTGCTGTACTGTGTCAAGCGACAAACTCATTCAATTTCCCCGTTTCCAGTCCGGGAATAGAAATCACCACAGTTTCTTAACAGTAGAACACCGTATCTATTGAACTGTCCCAGCGGACTCCGGCCTCATCAAGAAAACAGAAACGCCATATAATGTTTGTTGCGCTCTCTATGCTCATAAGTACAAACAAGAGACGTTAATGAGGAGAGAGTGGTCGCGGCTTGTATACGTGCATATTTGGACCACGAGTATATACGTGCTCTAGTCCTTAATCTTCGTAGGCACGCGACTGGTAAACGCTGTAACGAATGCAAATCACCGCCGCACCGCGGATCTAGCGGCTGTGGTATGCAGTGTTATGCACGAGTGATCACTCCATCTTCTCTGTGTCTTTATTTATATAGTCTGTACGCAAGATTTCCTCCGAGAATCCTGGGGCTTAATCATGGGGACTGGATGCGCTTATCTCTAATCTCCAGAGTATGGAAGTAGAACACGCGAAAGAGGGTTTTCGTCGTTAGCACTCTTACCTGAGCAACGACGATCATTGGTCATAAGTGCATGGAACGAGGATTCAGGGAAGTAAGGCGAGTTTGTCTCTTCAGATCAGAAAACCCGTGTGCGCCTGCTGAGGAAAGAGAACACAGATACGATGAAGGGAGACAGAGAGACAGAGAAAACGTAAAACAATAAAAAGCATTACGAAACACACGGCGCACGTAACGACAACGACACAGAAAAGGAACACACGACAGCGCTATCTTGTGTTCCTTTTCGGTTGTCAGCGCTGTCGTGTGTTTCCTTTCCCTTTTTGTGTCATGGTCGTTACGTGCACTGTGTGTTTCATAATGCTTCACCAACATGCCCAAGTTCGCGCTTTTGTAAAAATAAAGAAATTCTAGAAACGGCAGCACAGGTGAACGCGTACGCTGTAGCGAGGCACTTATTAAACAACTTTGACGCTGTCAGTCGATTTCATTGTCACCGACGGCTGTTTTGGTACGGTACGTACTACACGTTGAATGTGACACAAGTCGTAGTCACAATTCTGCAGTTTCTGTGCGCGAACAGCTGGTAAAGGCGAACATGATGTGTCGAACAGGAGAGAGCGATAGAGAAAGAGCGAGAGAGAGGGGCTGTGACTTTTTCTCGCGTGTATTACGTCCTGGTTTTCAAAGATTTCAAGAAGCTACGGGAAGAAAGATTGCAGGCAGAGAGCGGGAGAACTCCTCGATCATCACGAGCTCGCATCCGGAATCAAGAAACGCAGAGGAGCCTGCCGAATAAATGACACGCCGAGCAGAGAATCCGATAAGCATCTCGAAAGGCGTGGAAGTCTCTAAGGCTCTGGAAGAGTCAACAGGGCGTAACGGCTCTGATGGTACGGTTTGTCGCAGCTCCTAGGCAGGTCGCTTTTTTGTTTTCTCAAATCATTTCTCGCTCTGCACTGCCTACTGTTTTGGATTAGCCCCTGCAGTTATGCTGAAAGCTAGAAGGCATCTCTATACGCAAAGATTCCCCCTTCGCTCTTATCACCCCGAAAGAATACATCCGGAGTTGCTTCTTTCTAATGGCTTCGCCGCGCATCAATGAGGACTGTGCTTACTGCTTCCCCAGCTAGTGGAATATCGGGAACTTGCTATCTTACGCAACGCACACCCTTCTGCAGGAAAGAAGAAAACAAGAGCTCTGGTTTCATCAGCGCGTGCGACATCTGATTGCACGAGAGCTCTCGATTGAACGCTTCAGAGATGAAATGACCTCTATAACAAATTCAGAAATTTTTATTAGCGATAGCAATTATATGGACACTCTCGGCGAACTTTCGCCGTCGCTGTCGCCGTCATGTCCCGGATAAGTGTATGCATGTATATATAAATAAAAGCCACGTAGAAAAATAAATCAGAAGAAAAACATTTTCGAGGTGCGCCACCGGTATTCGAACCTGTGACTCCTCGCGCCGCAGCCTGACACGTCAGACAGCTCTGCCACGTGCCACTCGTTCTTTGTATTGCTAACAGCGAGCATTTACCGCTGGCGGTACGCAGATCTCGGAGGCGCTTCGGCGTGTTCAAAGCAACGCTCCTAGGGTTTTGTTTCAACTGCGCTTGAGACGCGCACTAAAATGTAGCTTTTCTGTGATTATCAGTGTATATATCGTAATCATCACCCAGCACCAGGAGTAGCATGTCAGGCGAATAGCCAGGCCAACATCTGCAGCTTTTCATCAAAGAATTTCTTTCTCTGTCAGTAGCAACCAGAATGTGGCTTTTTTTTCTCAAATACTTTAGAAAAGTCATTCACACAAGATTTCAGAGAAATGGTTTTGAGCTATACTTTCTCCTCAACTTGCGTCTTTCCGATTTCCACACACCAGTACTGCGTTGCCCCAATACTTTATTACAGGCTAACGATAACTGCACCGCAAGTTATTTCGGGATGCTTACCGACGCCATGCTGGCATAGGCCCCCCACACGCGCTTAGGCACGCTTCTATTGTAGTAAGAAAGGCCCTCGGCGCGCCTAAACGGCTACACGGTTGAAGATTTCTGCTTTTCCCATCTAAGTACAGCGCTTTCAAAATGCAAGGAAACGCTACATGTTAAGACATAACTACTCACATACTCGGCTACGCTTGCACTAGATTAAAGAAGTTAATGAATTTTCGGTAAGATAGTGGTGTAAGCATTCGTTCGAACACGATGACGAGTATGTTCAGCAGTTAACGTGGGAGTATTTCGAGAAACACGTTTTTCCGCGTGATAAGCGTAAACGTTTATTTCTTTTTCACTACAGCTGCCGGCTTTACTACAATACAGCCTCGGTGTTCAACAAGAAACAAAAATTAACTAAATAGAAGCATTTATCAAGCGCTAGCCGACTGAACAGCAAGATTACATTGTCACTCCCACCTGCTTCGCTTCCTTTTCATCATCGTAGTTTTCTTTCTTAGTTTTCAGTCACGAAGATAACAAAATACATTCTTTTATTTAACCTGAGGGAAAACATTAACACGCGCTGATTATCACGCGCTTACTTTTATTTCTGGCACATTTCGACTGAATCATTTGAACGAGTACAACCTGAGTAATAACAAAAGTTCTAAGCTGCGCTTGGCAGGCTGTAAAACAAAATCAAGCCTCGTCCTTATCGAGGTTGTGCAGGCGTGGTTGCTTGAATATATTGGGTGCCAGTCTTTTGTATCCACGTGCCTTGTTTCACAAAGCCCGGAGCCTTGCATTTCATTCCAACAAAAAACTGAACACAAAAGAAATGTTCTTGCGCATTGTTCACCAGACAGGCCTTCGTTCTTTGTTTCGCCCATTCGGTTATCTGATAATTCTATTCCAGCAACCGAACCACACCGGCTCCACGCATGCTGTATTCAAAATATTCGTTAGCAGGAAGTCTTTTTGCATAAGTATTATATTAGTAGGTACAATCATTGTTTAAATTAAATGTGTTTAAGGAGAGGTTGGTGCCTAGGTATGGCTCCAACTATAGTCCTTTTTTTACATAATAATTTGCATAATGAAGTTGTCCAATAACCATAAAGTAATGCGAAAATTTACGCATGAAAATGAAACAGTTGAAAAAAGATTATACCCTCCCCTGTTTCTGAAGAGCAGTTTTCTAAAGTTATTCAAGGCTGCTGAGCTTAACTAACCGCTGTTAATCTTAACCGAAATGACCATTAGAGAGAAACATAGGAGGAAAAATATTTTCGCGTTGTGTTATCTTATTGCACCTTTTAAGCGGCAAAACGGTCTTCGTTAAATTGAAGAATACCTAAAGATGCGTTAAAATGAGAGGCTGTCAGGCGGCTCTGCTTTAAAGTTGGCACACTGGCTCACGGTGACGGCGTGCTTTCATAAAGCGCGCTCATTGAATTTCATGTGCGCTCAACTGCGAGAGGACGTGATTACATGGTATTAAAGATTGTTAGGGAATTCACTTAGTGCCAGCGCTAAAATTTTGGCGCGAATCAGTTAAAATGCAAAACAAAATGTGTCTGATGTTCGCCTCAACACTAAACTACGGCGTTTTCCACCAAAACGAGTGAAAATAAGTAGTTAAAGCAGTACGTTACCAGCGCAAACTATGTATTCTTTTGCAGTAGGCCTGTTTCATATCAAATAGAACAGCTCCAAACCTAAGGGGATAAAGGAAAGCCCGCTCTCAGATATTTTTCCGAAAGAAGGTAAAAAAAATTCATGCGTACGCGGTGACCGATGGCATTAATCCTGTAAGTGAAGGTAAAGTTAGTAACCACCCGTGCAACGATGCGCTGGGGAACAATGTATTTGGCGCTTTCATTCTTGATGCTAAATTAAAAGACGTAAATGTACAGTGCGTTCAAGGCTTCCTACATTAGTCCTATGGGTATTATGAAATAAATACGAAACGGGAAATGAAAGGCTTTGACATTTGAAACGCTGGAGTCAGTCGGCCTGGGATTGAAGTCCTTGAAAGAACTGAAAAAAAAAGCTCCAGGCCTGCGCGGAAAGCGCAGCACAGGCACATCGAAAGCTGGAAAAGCGGCCTTTCCAGAGCCTTTTTGAAACTCTCTTGGGGAAACTACTACAAAGTACACTTGCATGGCAGCCATTTCACCATAAATCATCATAATTTTCTTGAAATAGGGAAGCGTGCGCTATTCCATTGCTATTCGTCAGTTCTTCGGAGAAGCTTGGTACCCGCTACACACCCAGCTGTAAGGCATTATGTACACTTTGTTGGATGCTGCGGCTGACGACAATGAAGAGTTATGTCTAAGCCTTTTGTAATGGGTTGGGAGCATTCAGCGACCCACTCGTTAAATAATTCACATTGTGTGACACCAGGTTGTTACTTTACTCTACTGAAACGCTCTATTACACACATTAACGTGATTCCTTAACCGACATGAAGCCTGCATAGGGTCAGTTTGCAAAGAAGTTTCAAGCACAGGTTTCGCGCTGTGATAGAATACTGGGCTGCCCCGAAGAAGGCTCGGGTTCAAGTCCCATTCTATCCTGAGTATTTTTTATTTATTGAGTTTCTTTTCTTATTTCGCGTGATAGCAGCTACGGACACCGGCGGTGGCGACGGATAACCACGCCGCCAAAATCGGCCCTTATTGTGATCTCATAACAGCTTTGGCTGTAAATTGCAAGTTATTCAGGCGTGTCATTATCCGCATAAGATGATATTCATTGGTTAGCACACCTCTCTCTTTCGATATATATATATATATATATATATATATATATATATATATATATATATATATATATATATATATATATATATATATATATATATATATATATATATATATATATATATATGAGAGAGAGCGGTGGTAACGATGACAAAGATGAGGCGCGAGTCCAACCCTATTTTATAACTTGTGCTAGATTTATTGTAAGATTCCTTATTCTCTGGCCTCTGCTGTGCACCTACCACATTGCATTTAAAAATTCTGGCCCTTTCTTTGCGACCTCTTACAGAGCTACTAAAACACACAGCACGAACACCCGGTGGCCATTATGGGTCTCTTCCAGGAAAAGGACGACGACGTCCTCCGTACCGCTGGCTGCTCGTGTTTTTTTTTTTTTCTTTTCTTCACACACTATTCGCAGCCTTGAAGTTCTCATATCTCCTTCATCCTCGGATAGCTCTTGGACGGAGTTCATTCTCTCCAGCGCTTCTTCTGTCCTCTGAAACGCAAGAGCGGTTCAAAATAATGAGGGCACGGGGAGGCGACTATGCACTTCACAGCGCTCCACCTAGGAGACCGCGCCAACCGTGCTTTTATAGGTGAATATGCCATATGGGTAAATGTCATATGCCAACCTACATGCCAACCGTGCCATATAGGTGAATCGCGCGTTTTTGTACGAACCTGCCTGCTAGGCGGAGGCTGCTTGCTGTAGAATATCTGTGCTCGTGCTCGTCAATATCTGCATCTTCGACGTTACTGTTTTGTGCTGTAGATAACATACTCTTGCACTCAACGGTGTAACGAATGTTGGCTTTACATTGGCAGCAAACTGAAGCTAAGCCTGACACGACAGTTAAGCCATGCTTGAAAACAGCGCGCAAGGTTTTGCCATCTGTAACAAACATAGGTATCTGACACGACATTTTGACGCCAGATAGCCACGAATGGTTCATTTCGTTTTCATAGAGCCGTGTCTTTTCAGAAGGTTAGCGAAACGTTGGCAGCGACTCTCCACTTGGTCCGCAGGACTTTACCATGCAACGGTGGGACACGCACAGAGGTTGGCTTGATGTATCGTTTCCATAGTCCACCGACTGGTCACTGTTTACGAAGCGATATTCTATCGTCTTACTGCTTAGAAGTGGGCAATTATAAATACATACACCATGCGATGATAAGCTGTTGCTGCACTTCGTCTTATACTCATTGCCTTGCAAGAGAACACGCAATTCAACACCGTTTCACTGACTGTGGCTAAGCGAGATAATTAAGCGGAATATTGAAAGAGCAACTACCTTTCAAAGACGGCTGCTTTTAGAAAGACACTAAAGAGGAAAACGATTTCGCTGATATTAGTAAATTACTGTGTCAAAATTCCAAAATCACCACGCTTGTCGCGAGAAGACGCTTGGAAAGCGAGAAAACACGCAAAAAGTATGCGGGTGGCTACGCCACCTTTGAAATTCCCGCACCAAACGCCGGGACGTCATAGATTTTGACGGCATATACCATATACTGGGTTCCCACGCAGTTCCCAATGAGTAAAGGTGAAGTTCACTGTCTTCTGAAGGGGCTATAGACTTAGCAAACCAAGTTTCGCAAAATTTAGTTGAGCCAATGTCGCCAAAATACGAAAAACAGTTTTTTGAAATCAATGACGTCACGCGCGGCGATTGCGGCGGGAAATTTAAACGCATGAAATATCGAAGTAGTTTTCTCCTCTATTAGTAAACTTATCGCGGTGACATTAACGGCGTTAGAGTTCTCAGAGAACCACTAATCAATCCAAACCAATTCATTGTTTCACTTTAGTGTCCATTTAACCACAGTTCCAGTAGGGAGTGCCCTCTGATTATGACACCGAATGACACACATTTCTCACCAAAGTACTACGTGTGAACCAACCTTCGCGAACGTAATCAGTATCAGTCAGTTTGTTCAACGAGACTACAGCTGCTATAAGGAACATTGTTCGATGCCATCATTGTTCGGTGCCATCATTCAGCCTTCATTCCACTTGGAAAACGGTTTTTCCTATTCGTAAGCTCTTGTCATCGACAAATTAAGTAAACATGTGCGCGTCAACGCCATGGAAACGCCACATTCTTTGTCATCAGAGCTACAAGCCACACATGACGCAATCGAGTGTGTCACTTGCGTTACCATATGTTACGGAATTCATTATCAATATGCAGACTTGCTCGGTGCATTGAACGAAATGGAAAAAAATTTACTAAGACACTCCACGTCAACAAAAAGAAAACATGAACTTAGTGAGTCGTCACCCTTCGTAATTACGATAACCTTCCGATAACTACATCAGACTCCACAAATACGTCACAGCGATGTACTCACTGAGTATCTTTACCGGCCCTACGACTGGATTTTCTTGTAGAGCACAATTTTCTGGTGTTATTTTTGAATGACGACATAAAATACTATTACCACTCGGAAACTTTAATTAAGCATTTATTTACTGAAAAATACCTTACAGGCCCGAAGGCATTGAGTAAGAACAATGAAATCGCAAGTAATTTGTAAGTAACAGCGTTACAATGTAAGTGAATAATAAAAACTGTGAAAAAATACAGCGCAACAAAATTCACAATGCAGTACACTAGCGAAATTTAACAACACATACAAAAGCAGATTACAGATCGCTAGTTAAAATAAAGCGCAACACTTCGTAATAATAAACAAAGTTGAAAGCTAAACGATAAAACAACGTTACGATGCTATTGTAAGAAAATACACCCCATATTTCTGTCCTAACATGTTACGGCAATACAATAAACTTTGCATGGTCTATTGAAAAAAATGTCATTGTGCATTACCAGTACCTCAAAAACGTTTGATATATAACGCCTTTTTCACATCACACCTGTAGGTAGGTAGGTACTAAACTTTATTAAAGTCCCGAAGAAGTCATCCCCCCAGTTTTCATTGAGGGAGGGCCGCTGGCCGCTCGTTATTGCAAATTAATTTAGGGGTAATGGAACAAAACAAGCTATAAATAATGTTATCATACCACCAAAAAAAAAAAAAAGAAAGGGGGGGGGGGGGGGCTCTGAGTTCTGTTGCAAACCATTCCATTTAAGGCACACGCTTCAAAAACTATATTTGTTAAATATACTATAATTAAATTAAACCTACTATACCAATACAGTTTACCACTTTCCTTCAGATCTGATAACGTAAAGAGTAGTTATATACGCAATGGAGCAAACCTACAACTAAATCCTTCTTCACACCTATACCGACATAACGAACAGCGGTTTGTTCCACCGCTGCGTGCTAACAATGGTCTTCAAGCATTAAGCTATTGCTTGGCCGAAATATACTAAATAATTTCAAAATGAACTTATGAAGCTGTGCGCACATTCACTAATACTCTCATTTTGAATGTGCTTATGACTTATGAGTTATGACGTTTTTCTTTTTTTGTAAATGTATACCATGTGTATTGCTCGTTTACCTTGACTTGGGATGTAGTGTGTTGCTTCTGCCGTCTTGTTGCCACAGTGAACCAGCTTGTCAAACTGTTGTAATGCAGCTTTTTCTGTTTTCGTTCCCAACCACTTACTGTACCACATTCAGTTGTATGTGGTATATAAACGAACTCGAACTACAACTCAAAACCCATTGGTCCTTGCAGCCTTTTCACCAACGATCACTTCTCCATACCCAAAAGTCGGTCCTTGAATTACATTTATCTTAATTCACTTCACATGTTTTACACTATTGTCAATAATCTGAGCCAGTCATCGCAGCAATAGGAGCTACACTTCCTCAATATGGGAAGACTACGTTGCAAGTTGAATAAGGCAGGATTGTGATGGAAAGAAAATGAAAAAAAAAAACAACCTACTGGGAGTTTCATACTGAACACACCAATAGCGAATCACAAAAGCTAATGCGCGAAATAGGCAACAGGTAAATAAAACTGGTAAAGGCGCCGAAAAAAAAAGAGAGACAGGCGGTGTTCGACGTGGCGGAGAGCCGACGATGACGCTACTTTTGAAATTCAGATCCAATGGTATGCCGGCTGGTTTTCACATTGAGCCACATTGACACACCTTATATGTGTCCCAACGACAGACGCAACATCTGCAAGTGATATATGCGTGCGCATTCACGCATTGAAGAGAAATAAGGCAGGCCAAACGGTCGGTTGCCGGATCTCTTTGTATGCCACCTTCAAAAAAGAAATAAATAAAGAAAAAAGTCGCAGGAACAAAACGCAGAATCGCTGTATTCGTTCGAATTTCTGTTACGTTCCTTTATTTCGTAACGCACAGCGCCCTTCAGCAACGCCATCTGCTGAAGTGTTGGGGAAGATTCCCAGACATTCACAAATGCTGCTCGCTAAAATTTGTTTAATAATGTCTCAGAAATGTTCGACCAAAATTAAGTAGCGCATATACCAGAACATTATGCGATAGTCTATTAATAAGTGCTTGATGCATTGAGACGTGAGAGCAGAATCGGGCACACTGTAAGATAATTTGCCAACTAAAGACGAAGAAATCCAAAATAACTGCCGTGCTTTGCTTCTTATAGCCTAAGTTTTGCAAGGAAGGCTGCGATGGAGGAACTTGGCTTGATGAAAGCATACAAAAAGCTGCTATATCGGTAATGTGGTTGACGCATCAATGAATTAATCATCTGTATGGAGGCCCAAGAAAAGGTACTAAGATATTGGCAGTAAGAATTTTAAAGTAAAAATGCTGAGGTGGAAGTCGGAAAATGACGAGAGGAATTCGAAGAAGCATGCGGATAACGGATGCCAGAAAGTTAACCGCAAAAGCAAACGTTTCGGTTTACTGTCAGTTAAAACACAAAAACACAAAGCATGTGATAGTGTTCTGTGTGCAATTCTTTAGTCATATATGGGGCAAAGTTATCATTGCAGCACGGTGATAAGTAGACTCACATCGCAGATTAATACTCCTTGTAATAAATTCTGTACTTCACGAGGCAACCTCGGTTTCTTAATAGGGCGCACTTCTGGCTGCAAAGAAAGACTACTGTTTGTATACACGAATTCTCAGCAGGCCTTTCCAAATAAATTCCGGGGCTTCAGGTTACGTAAACATGATGTCATTATGAAGGGTATATATTCAGGGTATATTTGGCCACATGGGGCTTTCTTAACCTGCACCTAATGCGATACGAGTACGCTAACACGTTATCATATTGCGCCCATGAAAATGCGGCCGCCACAACGGGCTTCGAGTCGGAGACTTGGGACTCAACAGCACGGCATGTCCACTTTCATTCGTCTGTGGCAGCAGCTAAATTTACAACGTGCCATTAGCACCAGAATAACGGGCTCCTAGTCAGCATAAAGTGTAAGACTGACAATACGTCCGTCAACAGTCGCATTACAGACAAACTGAAGAATTGGCGTGATACCTAGTTAAGTAACATTTTTTAATCCGTGACTATCTTTCCACCATATGTGTATTACCAAGTGAACTGTCACATATATTAAGAAACATATATTAAGGAGAACGCAGCCTGGTCGGCTAGAAGAGAAATATTTGCTAGGGTCAATTCCTGGACTAAGGAGACTACCCACCTTTAGGTTAAAATACTTTTGCCTGTCTTTAATAAATGGTTCATCTATCTCTCTCTCACTCACTCTCTTTGGTCAGTGACAGACAAATGTGGCCTTATAAATTGTGCTCACCCGCAACACTATGCTCCCTCTCGCATATTCACGAAGTGGCTTCCGTACGTGATAGTGAAGAAGATCGCACATCCACTCCAGCAGCACGCTGTGAACCGGTGCGGCAAATTTCGAATATGCTCGTTCGTCTGCGATGAGAAGCAGCGTCGTATTGATTTCAGGCGGATGCTCGGGGACTCATAACACGCCGCCGCCGACACAGAAGCAGAAGCTTCTCGCACTTCAGGGGTGCTCGAAAAAAAGGCGTGAAAACGTGCTTGTCCGGATTGCTCCAATATATGCAGCCTCTCTCGCGCGCGCATTTCAATGTCGCAGAGCCTATGCCAGGCACTTGTCGAAACAACTGTCGCGTAGACAATACGGAACACTCTTCCCTAAAAAAAAGAAGAACCGAGATTTGGTGTCCTTGTGCACTTGGCGAGCTTATCGCTCCGTTCTTCCCAATATTCTACTCGAACACTTCACGTTTTCTCCTCTTCAGCGTCGTTTCGACACCGGTGTGTAAGGTGTGTGCTTCAGAATCTCGAATCACCCTTGCTATGTGCGCGTTTCCTGTGGCTGCGTTGACTATTTTTTTTTATTGATCAAACCCTTGAATACGGCCGTCGAGAGAAAAGAAGATCACTTAAAGATTGCAGCTTTGCGCGCTGTGTTTTGCACACAATAGGAATTGTAACCGGTGCCCTAGAACCTATAGACGATTTCACATAAAACACATGGGCGCTGCCACCTTGGGCTGTAAAACGGATATTCTTTTACACAAAAGTGTTTTATGCCGGGGTTAAGACTTTCATGACGTATTTCAGTCACGGAAATACGTCGGCAAAATGCAAGCGATCAGGTGGCAAAGAAAAAGAGTTCAGTTGAATGGAGTCGAACCCACGAGCTCTCGGTCAACAACGATAGCTGGCAGGCGCTCAACCCACTTTGCTATCGTCAACCACATCAAGGAAGCTACACGAACGTGCCTTTTATCTTTCACAGTTTCCTCTCGCAGAGCTCTTGGTTCGCGGAGTGGTGTCGCTGTCTGGAAGCGGTAAAGTGTAGTATTGCCTGACCTCCACGATTAGCTCCGGCAACACGTCGTTGCCCTCCCATTCAGTGGGTTTCCATTAGGACATGTGTAATTTTGTCGACGCCTTAACACGTCGCGGGGTAGAGGCTTTAGCCCAAGCTTCGCTCATAGCATCCACCCGTATCAAAAAATAGCTTTCCGGCGCTCCCCTATCGGTCGCACCGCATTCCCCGCTACCCTGCAAGTAATGATGGCCAGGCTAGAGGGGGAGACACGAAACGCGTCGCGTTTCCCTTTGCGTTTCTACACCGGCCGAGATGTGATCTTTTGGTTAACTATAACATTCCGCGGGATATCGACCTTAGCCCAAGT
>JALIZH010032999.1:3925000-3945000 GCA_030522465.1 Rhipicephalus appendiculatus
GTTTGACTCTACTCTGTCAACGCCAAGGAAAGACCGAGCATCAGCCAAGAAGGACACGTTAAGCCCTTAAGATAGACCAGCTTCACTGTTCCGTGAGCTTTACTCGGCTAGTGTAAACCTCTTCAGTTTTTCTTCTTTCAGATATATAATAATAAAAACCAGTTTCCATCGCCTGCAGTAGTTACTACCTGTTTACTGTGGCATCCGATATCTAAACCTGACAAAAGCACAGCGAGCCATACGCTCAAGCTCGAGAAGAAAAGAAGACGTTGAAGATAGCGCTGTAACCCCAAAGATAGGGGTAACCCCAAAGATAGGGTTCTGCAATTCAGTGACAGAAAAAAATGTGACAGTGACTGATGCAGTAATCTTGAATGCGGAAGAAGGCGGTGCAGCCCTGCATCAAAAAAAAGAAATAAATAAATAAATAAACCGAAAGCGTGGAGTGTGCACCTACGCTGCCCTTTATTTCCACTAAGCTGAGCGCGCGAAAAAAACAAAGGGAAGAAGCAAGGCTTCTGCGATTATCAGGCAAAATAATAAGTAGCAATGTCCTACAGTGTACACAAGTGCTTCGCACGCGAAAAGATATAAATGCTGCTGGGTACTGCTCCGCAGTGCTTGTGCTGCACCAAAGGCTCTTGACAAACACAAGTGGTTAGCTCAGTAAGACCGGAGGGCGTTCTCTCTGACATCCCTTGCTCTGTACACACAAGGAGTAAACAACACGCTGTGCAAGCTTCCGTATGGCTCGGTCTCAGTTTGTAACAATCACTCTTTCTTCTTTTCGTCTTCTCACAAGCGCAGTCCACTGAGGCAAATTGCAGTGGAAGAGAACGATGTTGTCTTGCTACTTCATGAGCGTCTAGTGTAGCGGCGACCCCCATGGGATGCTTACTCTCGCGGTTACCTTTTCGTGTTCCTCTCTGAAACTGCTTTCGTTTCACCGGTCTAGACGGCTAATGGAGAGCGATCGTGGTATGCGAGTTAGAAGCGCAAGTATTGTGAAAGAGACTGTGTCGGTCTGAAAGCTGTGAAATCATGCCGCCTCATTAGTACTCTGCTATTGTACTAACGAAAGCGACGAGACCCGAAGTACCTTGCTTACGCCACTGCGACACTATCCTGTATGCGCAGTTATTAAAGCGGAATAGTATGCACACGAAAGTTTAACGTGGTAATAGTACCATTGCTTCATCCCCGTACTGCTGTACTGAAGCACACTTGTGAGGTCGGAGACATAAAGCCAAAAATAAGTTGAGCAACGGCGTTACTTAAGAACCAAAGTTTAATTATCTTTGGTTGTGTAAAATGATGCAGACACTAATAAAAGAAGGGAAGAGGAAAGAGAGCAGAAAATTAAGGAGTCCTTGCCATATCGGGAAAATGCGGGCGCGTGAAGCTTGGGGTCTGCGTGCCCACCGTACTACTTCGTTTTAATTAATTAATTAATTAATTAATTAATCTGTATTGCGCAATGCTCCCTCCGAACGGTTTCCTTCCTCTATGCCGGAAATCGTACCTTCATCCAGGTGCTTAGCAGAGCAGCGATCGAAAGAGCATCAACTATTAGAAGATGGTTTATACAAATAAGCAAATGACAGCAAGATAGCAAGTTGGGCCAGTTGGTTTACGTTCATATTTGAAGACTTTGTCGAAGCGCACCGAGACACACACAAGTAGAAGCAGACAGGACAGCGCTTAGCAGACAGGAGTAAGCGCTGTCCTGTCTGCTTCTACTTGTGTGTGTCTCGGTGCGCTTCGACAAAGTCTTCAAATATAAGCATGTGACCGGCGTATTTTCGACGGCAGCAATTTTTCGCAGTTGCCGGCGCCGGGTTTCTCACATTCGCAGGCAGCCACCGAAATCTGCAAGTTGAAATTCGCGTCGCTTGAAAAACGAAGGATATGCAGGGAGGTTAGCTGCTACCCACACGTACCGGGAGAAGAAATCTGAAGGGGGGGGGGGGGGGGGGGGGATAAATAAGAGAGGAAGAGAGAAGGCTTGAGTTTAGATTATTCAGAAGCATGCTGCGTCGTAAAACTTCAGTCCCTAACTCAAGTCAGTCGCCTTCAAGTATTGCAGGGAAGCTCCACCATTAATGAGCTACGACTGCGACGAAGTGACGCCTTTCCCTTTGTAATGGGTGAACCATGGAAAGACAGCGCCTGTAGATGGAGAATTTATATGCGGCTCCTCGTGGGATCACAGTGAAAGATGTTAACTTGGAGCATGGATGTGTGCTACAGGAACGCAAGATGCTCGCGACAGGGTGTTCCCGAGAGAAAAATGTTAGCCTGAAGAGAGAGCGCGACCTACGAAAGGTTCGGTACCGCGACTCCCTGACATGGCAGCTAGAACCTTAGAAGCCCCCCTGCTTTTATTGGTCTACGTGAAGCAATAACTGGGCCTTCGAATCACATTAAATCTGCCCCGGTGTTTTGAATCATAGCACGTGCTGAGTGCCGTCGAAAACAAGATTAAAGTAAAGCGGAAGCTAAAGACCAAAAGTAAACAAGAAACTGACTAGGAGTGTCTTGTTTCAGGCAAGTTAGTGCGACATCTGCAATGGGAAGCAGCACGAAAGACGAACGTACAAGAGAACACGCACACAGGGGGCCAGTGTTGATCAGCGCTGGCCCTGCGAGTGTGTCTTTCGTACTGTTAATCCTCGCTATAAACTGATGATTTTACATCTTTCTCTAGGCGTAGAAAACGTCACGGCAAACTGATGAGGAGCTATGAACCTTGGCAGTGGAGATTCTTTGCAGTCCTTATGTTCAAGAGGTAAAAGATGCATCCGCTGCTGAAGTACAGATAGCGCATGGAGACCTTCAGCGTAGGTCACCGGGAAGCTGCACGCGGGCTTTGGGGATACTTTCTTGTGTGGCACGTGTGTGCGTTCTTTGCTAGCCGACGACGTGGAAGGCGTAGGATTTTCGGTTAATTCGTCGCCGTGGCTTTGCATAAGAGGTTGTATCTCCAGCTGGTGGGCCGGAAGCGCTGTGGTGACGGAGGTTGAATCTATTACCTTCAATACTCACGTGAAATGCGGGCTCTCTTCGTTGAATATAAGGCGCTGAAGAGTGATCAGAGCCCCGGATGGGAGTAGGTCTTGCATTTGCACGTAGTTTAGTTTAGTTCCTTCCTTCCTTCCTTCCTTCCTTCCTTCCTTCCTTCCTTCCTTCCTTCCTTCCTTCCTTCCTTCCTTCCTTCCTTCCTTCCTTCCTTCCTTCCTTCCTTCCTTCCTTCCTTCCTTCCTTCCTTCTTTCCTTCCTTCCTTCTTTCCTTCCTTCCTTCCTTCCTTCCTTCCTTTTCCTTCCTTCCTTCCTTCCTTCCTTCCTTCCTTAGTGGCAAAATATCTGGTGGTGCTTGATATGTGGACTTTTACATCGAAATATTCAGACAAGTGGTCAAATATTGCTTGATTAGAAAGTAAAGTCACGGATTTTTTTTTCTTTCTTTCACAAGAATAAAACCCGAAGTGAACTGTCACAACAGAATTTGGATGTGTCACATCGGAGGAATATTGTAAGTCTCCCGACTTGCAGTGTTTGCCAAGGCTTCAAACTTACACGATTGTTTCTACTTTTGTCCAAACGTTACCACACCTGATGCCATTTTGTTATCGCGGCGGTAGTAGCGAGAAGTAAGTTTCCGTTTGTTAAACGTGTATTCAGAAAGATGCACGTTCGAACGGCCTCATCAAACATTCATACATCCGCTAAAAATATATTTCACCTTCCGGACTGCACTTGTCTGTCGTCTGCAACGTACTGTCGGGTTTGAGAGAAACGCAAACAACACGGCGCGCTGTTTTCATCGCGATCTGACCTTGATGGCAGTAAAAAGATGCTAGAATCATTCTTGATTGTGTCACCGATGACTTCATTGGCCTTTTATTGCCATCCAGGCTACAACCGGCTGAAAAAAATGTGAAACAGCAAAGAACACGGATGACACACTGTTCGCGTCTCTTTCAATCGCCATAGTACGCGGTACGCTACCAGAACGGCTCCTCCAGTAACAAGTTGGCTCGGGAGACATACAAAGTCCTAAAAAGCATTAGGGAATCCAAGAATGAGAACCACGAGAACAGTGACGCAATATGATTGACTTCTTTTCTTGTTCAGTTTATGCAGGATTGGGAAGCCTTATTTAGACACTTGATGTATGTGTAAAACAGAAATTCAGTACAGTGAACAGACAGCTGTTGGTGAGTGGTTTTTAAGGGGTCAGACGTTGCTAAGCGTTCCTAAATATGGTAAGCAAAGAATCATTGCCGGTAACTGTCGAAACACGCTCCGTTCAAGAGCGTCAGTCTCTGCGAGACCTTTCGATACAAACATACTCTGGAGTGAATTACGCTCTCTGGCAACGTCGCATTGGCTGTGGTCTCTAAATAATATTACGTACCAGAGACGGCCCGTGAAAAGCTTTCCCACTGTGTCTAACATGCGTACTAAGAGCGCAGAGGAGCGGTGGGCTATAACTTTCGCGTCACTCCTTCTCAGCCACACATTGAGATTAATCGCTCTCCAGCGTCGGTCTCCGAGCAGCGATTAAGGGTCCATTACAATGGTCCCTGCTGCCCGCGAGGGCTGCGGTTTCTTGTGTGTAGCTCCGAAGTAGAATAGAGAGTCAATTTAGCAGCAACTACACTTGTTTCACGCAATCTGTGAAAAGAGCCATGTTAGAACTGCGTTTCCTTGCACACGCGAGAACGACCTTCAATTTTATAAGTTAGGGTAGTTCATAATCAACCTCGATCTCTCCCTTTGGCCGAGTAACCTATGGAAGCAACGCAAACTAGCAAGTCTTGCTAAATTCAATAGGCATCAACAAAAGTGCACACAAAAGCAGACACAGCAGCTATCACTCACGAAAAGAAGAGCCTAAATGAGATTGATAGGGCTAAATCACAAAGTAAAAAAAAAGAAGCGAACTAATGATAATATGTGTGCTTTTACATCACGAAACCATGATATGATTGACCCCGTAGTAGAGGGCAGGGTTGCCGTTGGTGGCTACATTGCGCCAAATTGGCTACTTTTCGACCCCGTCTGGCGACAAAAATTTGCAGTTGGCGCCATGGCTATTTTCTGGCTACTTTTAAAGTGTTGATTTGGCGCATTAAGTAGCCATTTTTTCTCAATTTTGCAGACGAAATACATTGTTTTTAAGCTTTCTCTCGCTTCAGCGGAAGCGTACGGTCGTCCACCACCCACCAGTAGGCTGGTGTGCATCGAGGCACCCTTACGCGACGCTTAGCGCGTCTCTAAATTCGGAGTGGCGAAGTTACGTGCATGGTGACGAAAGCGTGCCCAGCTCGGTGCTCAAGCTTCCCGCCATCTATTGTGATTCTACGCGCAAGTTTTACAAATAATTTTGATGCACAGTGCGTGTTCTCGTGTAAACTTGGGAAAACAGACATCTGCAACAAAATTTAGCTGGCCTGTTCATCTACGACCAGAATTTGGTCTGCAGCTTCAACGAAAATCTGGTTCAACTTACATGTTTCTACTGACTTGCTGGCTGGAATATTCTAATGTAACTTTGTGTCTGGCAAGAACTCATATTTTCTACATAAAATATATGCACACGTAATGAATTTATCATAATTTGTTCACTTATTTCCAACTTATCAGTGCTTTCTATGGTCTTACTTATTGGAAATGGTATTATTTATTGATTAATACTAAAAAATCGGCTTATAATACCACTTCTGTTCCATTTGGCTAAAAATTTGGCGATAATATTAAATGGTATTGCTATTTTGGCTACTTTTGGCTTGAGTTCTGGCTCCTTTTCAAGTCCACCCAACGGCAACCCTGGTAGAGGGCTCCGGAAATTTTGACCAGCTGGTGTTCTTAAACGTGCACTGACATCGCACAGTACACGGGCCTCTACCATTTCGCCTCCATCGAAATGCGACCGCCGCGGCCGGGATCGAACCCGCGACCTTCGGGTCAGCACCCGAGCACCGTAGCCACTGATCCACCGAGGCGGACAAGAAGCGAACTAGTAGTGCAGTTGTAAAGTATTCTGACAGATGGTCTATTAGCGAGGCACAGCGTCGCGCTAAACCGAATTCAACATAATGTTTGTGTTATTCAGGCGAAAGCCTGAGATGGCTCAACAAACACGAAAAGAACGGTCGACGTCAACACCAGTGGTGCAAGAATATCATCATCGTATGATGGCGTCATGCTATGACGTCATCATGACGTCAAAGATCCCCGCGATTCGCGAAGTAATATGACGTCACACGATGACGTCGGCACATGACATTGTCGCTTTGTCAAAGGTAAGCCGATCCCCCGGAGGCGCTGCAAAACCTTGCAGAAAGATTGTGCTGACTCTGATCACGGAGGCGCTGCAAAAACACCACAGGTGCAGACATTTTTGTGAGGAGAGGGCGAAGGTGCGACCAATACAAGTGACTGAGAAGAAAAAGAAGTTGGCATTCGCCTTGTAGTCGTCTTAGGGAAGTGCATAAGATACCGTGTGACTTTTTACGCTCTACCTGCAGCGGATGGTTATGGTCCTACATATGCTTCCACGTTCAAGTGCAAATGTTGAATTTTATTAGCAGCTCTTGATGACTCGCCATATGGTAGGCTAGTGGTTATGGCGCTCGACTACTGACCTGAAGGTCGCGGTATCGAATTCCGGCCGCGGCGGCCGCATTTTCAATGGACGCGAAAATGCTTGAGACCTGCGTGCTCATTTTTACGTGCACGTTAAAGAAACTCAGGTAGTAGAAATTTCCGATGTCCTCCACAATGGCGGCTCTCATGATCATATCGTTGCTTTGGGACTTTAAACCCCAACAATTACTATTAGTTCTTGGTGTTCCGAGTTATACGTCGCTGCTGCCGTGGTCACGTATATCTCGTGGGGGGCGAAGTGCATTGAGCGGACGTTGCTTGCAGCCTTAATGTGATGTAGTGGTGGCCTGTGGTGAGGATTTTCGTGCAGGAAGTCGAGATTGGGGATGACATAGGCTGCACCCCCCTGTGGCGTCGAGTTTGTGTCTCGACGCTTCGTCTCCTGTACTGTGATCTGGCTTGAGACTCTGCACATGGTCCTGGACTCCCACTCCTCCAACAGCGAGGCCATCGACAACGACATCGCTGTCACCGAGGGCAAAACATCTTAGGCAGTTTAGGCGGTTACTGCAGGTGTAAAGGCGGTAACTTTAAACTTTTGATAACGTTTCACTCATGTCCTTCTCATTAAACAGACAAAAGACACTGGCTGATATGGACAGAATTACGTCGCTTTAGTTCCTGTATACAAGGTATGTATACAAGGTATAGTTTTACACGAGTTCGCACACCTTGCACTGTCACGCACATAAACCTTAATATTTGATCTTTTGGGATTGCATTGCAACAAACAATATCTGTACTTCATACTATTGTTGATGTAGATAATAGGCCACTTTTCTGTACGGATTGCCACATATGAAATTCCGCATAAAAGTCAGTGACTGGTGCTATATATACGTTGTTCATCCCATATATGGGAGCACCTCCCCATATAAGGATCTACTTTATGTTATATATAGTGTGACCGCGCCATATATGGCTGGATTTGACTCCTTATATGGACCACCCCCTCTCTATATATGGCTGTATTTGACCCCACACATGAACCAATCATGCCATATATAGACCTATTTACATCCGTATATGGTAAACGGCAGCCACATAAGCTGACATATGAGTATATACTCAAATATGGCCACATATAATTTATATAAGTGCCATATATGACATTTCGGTAAGGGATATGTATCCAAATCACTCTTAACTTTAACCACAACAATCGATTTCGTACCAGCTTTGTTATCTACAAGAATTTATCTGAATGTTCGGAAAACCAGAAGTAAGCGCTCGGCCAGAAATTCTTGGAGGAAAAAGAAAAGTCGCTCGTTGCTCATTCCAATAAAAATTGAAACGTAACTTAAACTGAAGTAGAGATTACATGACGACCACTCTAAATGGTCGTCCCTGCTTGTTCATATAAAACACGTTCACGGGTTCGGATAACTAGACTGAGAACCATGAATGGGAATCCAGACGGTCCCCGAAGGGAGATTGTTTGGACCAAGTGTCCTTTAGGTATTCTTTATTTAGCTCTATGTATCACGAAGCGAAACGAACCGGAATCCGTTTTGTAGTATCTTACAAGAAAAGTATCGGTGATTTAATTGAGAGACTCGTACGCCTTAATTAACATTATTTGCTCGAAGACGGCTCCAGGATTCTTAATTGAAGTTTTTTTTGATAAAAGACGACGTACTGCCTTACCGGAACCGTAGACGTTCCATTGTGATGCAGAGCACGTGCGTTCGTTTTGCATAGTCGAAAAGAAAAGGCTGATATAGCGAGTAAGATCTTTATCTTGCAAGACAAGGCCGGTGGGAATTAGACATGTCGGCACATCTACGTTGTACAGGACTCCTCCGTAGTCTCCAGCTTGTCTGACAATTAAGTATGTCGCAGTAGATAAACTAACTCTCGGGGAAGTAACAGTCATGTAGTGACAGCAATGTCCCCAAACAATCCTCCAACATACGGATTTATAGGAATCGAACGTAACGTAAACAATTAAAACTAAACTAAAGCAAAACAGGAGTATCTACAATGAAAACCCCATAAATGTGTTCAAATAATTTGCAGATAGGGTCATTGAACCCCTCTGAGAGAAACGCGGTCAGAGGCATTATAACGGCGAAGATTGCAAACGGTAGTCTCCATTCAAATGCGAGGACTGAAATAAGTTCGGTAGCTCAGACGTAGAAAGCCTCTAGTCTTCTCTTAGAAGGCTTTCAACTCACTCCTTTCGTGAATTTTCCTTCAAGGAAGTCCTACCATGCGAATGGATTGATATCACAGATCGGGCTGCGGATTGAGCCAGTCAAGTTTTGTTGTTCGCCAAACAATGACGGAGTACGTAAATTCGTGAAAACTCCGTGGGTAGGGATGAATTTCGCGGTAGGCGAACTTTGCCCCGTAAACAGCAGCCGGCGAAACCATTGTAAAAACAAATTGATGAAACAATGCGCACAGCTAAGTGATTGTCAGACAACTGGTTGATTTATTTGATCAGCTGTTCTCCTTGACTTAATAAATCCTTCGCACTTACGAGGACTCGAGTACTGCCAATGTTTGTGAACAGCTTCTCTAGCGACCTTGGTGCCAGACATATGGGAATGCCATAGACTGTGCAGCAAGATAAAAAGCATTAAATATAAATGTACACAGCTCTCACAGAAATAAATAATTAAAAACCGAACGCTTCCCGTTGAATACGTGCAATAATAAAACAAAGCTGTGCCGAATACACGATGTACATGAAAAGCAACAGTTATTTAATTTTGTACTGATTGCGCCTATCTGTGGGTATCTACAGTAGCCTTAGGCCACGGTATATTGTTACATTGACACTATTATCATTCCATAATACTAATTCCGTTATCATAGAGGCTTATCATGATATGGCTACTGGCTCGCATATTTTTTCGCAATACCCGATTCTACATCACCTCGTATTGTGCAATAATAACTTTAACGTGTGCTTTTCGAAGTTATCGCTGTGAAAAAACGATATTGTGAAAGAAACAAAATTTTATCGTCAGGGAAATGTTAAATTTAAGTGTCTGCAGGAAAGAGAAGGAGGGAGCGAGAAGCGCGAAAGCGCCGTTGAATACCACGACTTGTTTAGTGGAACTATCTACGATATTTGAGCATGACGATGATCGATCTTTATCTATTCCCAAACTGCGGCCGAGAGCCGTCCTTTTTACGGAATAAAGGTTCATTCATTCATTCATACGTGTATAACTTTCATATCTCAATTTATTATTTCATTACAAAGAACTTGAGGCGGGCTCTCACGGACAGTGTTTCGTCGATCACTGCTGCAGTCACGAAATGCCCCGACTTTTGGTAATAAAGCATCAGTATGACAATAGTGGTGCTTCGTCATCGGGATTCGGGACATTTCATGACTGCAAGAGCATGACAACACGAGGCAGGTAAGCAGACAGGACCCAATCTGAAGTAACTGCTGTCGCGTTTTTATGACACGCGCATATGAAAGAGGGGAAAAAAAACTATAACGGCAGAAGGTAGACAGGCTAACTAGAAAAGCGACAAGTTGGCTACGTAACGTTGGAAGAATGTGGAATAGAAATCGCAGTACACGGAGAGATCGATAAACTTTAGGGAAATAATACAGAATTTTTCTGTGTGGCTGCCGAAGGGAGCGTCTGTAGTGGTTGGAGTGCCTAGTGCAACGCTCTGCTCACATTTGCCACGCGCAGCAATATCATGCTTATTTCTATGAAGAGGCCTGTTTGCTATTGAGATATATAAGCCAAAATTATACATAATTGGCTTCACATCCGGAGATATAAACAACACCCCATTCACTGTCACCCTTGTGTCTGGTCCCTCAGGCGCGCCTACACTATACGTACAGCGGCGCAGAGTAGGTAAGGAAAGCATTGATTAACTATGCTGCCTGCCTTGAAAAAGAGAGTTTTAAGGCGAAATTGTTGGTACACAATACTTAACATTTCAAAAAGAACGCTATTAAGACGGGCCAGAACCAGATCCATGTTCCTACCCACGCAATACAATCATTCCCCTGTACTTGCTGAAGATGCTTTCTCTCAGAACAAGTAAGTAGCGTGGCAAAGTAACATTGCCGTTACACTAAGACGACGCGTTAGTTAGTTGTAATTAAGGAGGCGTCGCGAAAGCACGAGTTCAGAGGTAACAAGTCTCCTTCATGTTTTGTTTGCAATGTGCGTCTAAAACAAAGAACATTTATCCCTTTGATGCTGTTACATGTTGACTAAGTGGCTATGAATGGTTGGATAATTTCAGCGCGACTTGGACGAAGACAGGAGGCACACAGAACACAGACGAGCGCTGACTCTTGACTGGCAGGTAAATACAGCAATCAGGTTTGCACATGCCAAGGCCGGATCAGTGCGGAAAGTTCCAGATAGGAATTTTCCGCCCAAGTCAAAGTGCCATTGGAACAGATTTCTTCTACATTGGGCCCCTTCCTATCTGGAACTTTCCGCACTGATCCGGCCTTGGCATGTGCAAGCCTGATTGCTTATCTACCTGCAAGTCAAGAGTCAGCGCTCGTCTGTGTTCTGTGTGTCTCCTGTCTTCGTCCAAGTCGCGCTGAAATTATCCAAGTATGTATCAACTCGCCCAAGTCAAAGTGCTGTGAATGGGTTCGTGCGGATTGCTATGCAATGATTACAATTACTGCTCGCCATTTCCGCTGTCCAAATGTGACACGAGCCGCAAACAGTGCTCGCATTAGGAAAATAAAATTATTCACTTACCTATTAGAGTTCTTTATTGGAAAGCTTTTTTAATGAATAGACTGGCATTTCATTTATCTTTTTTCGTATTCTTTCATTTAACCATCTTTTTTTCCTGCCCAAGCCCAAGCATGGGGCAGCCAATTCAAAATACTGTCCAGTTAACCTCGCTGTATTTTTAACTCTAACGCATTTTCCTCTCTCTATTGTCTCTCTATATTTTCCTCTAAAGACAACCAATGTATTAAGATATCTTGCGTCGGCCTAGTTAGCTTTTGCTACAAGGCATTAAGCAAACAAAAAAACCCTTAGGTGTCTACGATATTTTTAGACGAGAACGCCAGCTCATTTATTAGCTCGCAGTGCAATATTTCATACTACGTTTAAGCGTACCCGAAATATTAACATTAAACTAAATCTATTCGAAGTACTCGTACTGATGTGCAGATTGCGCTGTTCGAACTCCCCCATCTTTCGCTCGACCGAATCAGCCCGGTGAATTGACTGTAATCAGCGAAAGAATTTTGTCCAAATTTTGTCCATAAAACGATTCACAGCAAAAGACGCCACTTTATGGGCGGACAGAATGCGAATGGACGAGCATGGAGCTACAGAAGTGACCTTTGAAGAGCATCTATATAAGTCGTAAGTTTTACATATAGGAGAGGATGCATCGTAAATTCGCTATACAAATAATACGCAGTGGCGTTTAAATCGAGGAAAAGGAGCGCAGGATGTCGAGGCAAACACTCCCCACATTGATCGAATTTTTATGAGCGAAAAGATTTATGGGCTAACCGCCTCCCCCCAAACGCTCGCACGTACAGACACACGATTTGCAAACGGCAATACCATGGCCTATTACACTCATTCGCAGACTTTGAGCAATGGTTAGCACTGGCTGGTGTTAGCGTTCAATAATGTTCACTATATGATGAATAATGATTATTAATGCTAGGTAATCTGGGTTAAATATGACTATCAGCTAATCATCGCTTATGACGTCGAGGATTGACTAGTTTTGGCTAAATAATGACTAATGGTAATACTGCGCAATGTTGGCGAGATACTGCAAACGTTTTAGCCAGTGTTGGCTTGCTATTTATCCGAAGATGTCGGCTAACATTGCCTAAATAGCAGTAATTGTCTTGACCCGTGATACCGGCCCGTAGTACCGGCCCGTGGTACCGGCCTGTGGTACCTGCCCGTGGTACCGGCCCGTGGTGCTGGCCGTTGTGTATCAGCTGTTAAAACGCCAACATATATTCTCTATTCAATACACAGACAGCAACCTCAGTTGGTTTTCCCATTGTTTTTTTGTTTTAGCTTTCTTCAGTGGACATCCAGGTCTTGGCCGCGAGTTTCTATCGGACCTATGTGGTGAAGTGCTGCGCACATCGGTCGGACGTACGCTGCCGGCCGTTTCCACGCACTTCCGCGAAAAGCCACACAGATAGCGAGATTTTCGCGTGGATTCTTGCGTTCGCGCGTCGGGTTGTTGGCGTCAGGGCGAAATACAGCAGTGTGTGCGGGGTGGCCTTTCTCTAAGTCTTCCCGCGGACAAATTTTGTGTCGTTTCACCGGATTTCGCCATTTGATTTCGCCGCCACTCGCCATAGCTTTACCACGCTTCATAGCTCCCCGCAGTAGAAGTCTCACGAGCCGCAAAGCTCGCAGTAAACAGTCGAGAGGTTTCTCGCCATCTTCTTGTTTCACTTGAAACAGAGAATCGTCGCCACAACGGAGCACGTCTTTAACAAATAACAGCGAAGAACAAAGAAAAAAATAAACAGGTATTGGTAAGATAAAACAGATACGAGAATTCGACAGCTTAGTGGGATGAAACAAAGAAAAAAAAAGAATGAAGTGAAAGAAGAGAATTCTGGGAGCTTACAGGATTGATGATGCCCTAGCGAGAAGGGAAACAGAAAGACAGTTAGTAGAGTGAAAGTCGCAGAGGCACTGGAGAGTTGGTCCAATTGTGTTTCACGCTCGGATGAGTTTAGCCAAAAGACTCGGTGGTTGCCCGCATAGGACGAATCTTGAGTTGCTTCGATAGATTCTGTGTTGAAGACGGTATCAAGAGGGATGCAGAAAAGAAAAAAAAATGCCTTGAGAGACGACGTTACATTAAAGAAAAAAAAACGCGACTTATATCTGAATACGAGCCTACTGATTTTGCCTATTTTATCACAAACCGGCAGTTCCTTTTTCTTGTTTTTGCTTTCGATGGAGCCCGCTACAGACGTATATATCGAAAAAAAAATTGGTGCTGAACATTCGTAAACGATTCAGAGCTGCAATTACGGAACCAGGATGTTTCAACTTAGTTGAAACAGAACTGACTAGATAAACTTTAAGAGCTTTGTCACCCAGGTGGCACAGGTGTTCAGTTGAAGAAACGAGAACTCAAAGCAAATTTTATGGTCAGCGAGCTAAGCTTAGTTAGAACTGACGTGCGAGTTAGCCCAGACAGCCTGGAGAACGTGTTTCATATTTTTGTTCTTAAGGTGGGGAAACTTAGACAGTATACTCCGCTCTATTGTCTTGAAGTTTCCATTTGCAGCAAGAAAGAAAAATAAACAGACATGATGTTCTAGACGCCGAAGGCGAGGATCTCTTAGAAACGGAGCTCAGAAGCGGAACGCTGTGGGAAATTTAGCTGGGAATATTAGAGAATTTCGAGACCAGGTGCGTTTCGGTACAAATGTTGAACGCAGGAAATGAAATATCGGCTTAATAACTCACCGTTTTTTTTTTAGAATTCTATGATGAGAATTTTGCCATGTGGGCCGGTGTAACTCGAGCGCCATAATCAAACTATTAACTAAAACTACGTAGAGCGTAACTGCAGCAACAGAAATCTCGTACTTGCAGCATTTCATACGAAAGACCCTATATATGTGAAGAGCTTTAGGAGGTTGCGCTGTTCTCTTCAAGCTGCGTCGCCGGCGCGTTAAAACAGGTTTGAGGAACGCGGGAAAAGGGAACTGTGTAACTTCGCAAAGGATGGCTTCACTGATAGAGAAATAAACAAGAAGAGACTAACCATCGCTTGAGAACTGGCAGAGGTATAGGTTTCATAAATGTCAGCTCCTCGCTCACTTTGTTCGTTGTTATTTCTTAGTTTCTGGCATTCCGCGCACGTGTTATACAATGCACTTTTGTAGTTATCCTTTCGCTTTTCGATAACCGTGTAACAATGCAGATAGGTGAAGGCAGGTTAAGGAAATAACGGGAATAATACCCAAACTACGCTAGCAATGTAACTGTATACAAGCGCGAGTGCGTGAAAAAAAAAAAGGATGTATATAGTTGAGTCATTCTCTGAAAACAGATAGAAAGTTTTAGAGGTGTGCACGGGCTTCGGGTAGCCCGAAAGCCCGAGCCCGGCCCGGCCCGCGGGCCGGGCTCGGGCAGCCCGACGTCTTTTCACCTCGGGCCCGGGCCGGGCTCGGGCTTCCTTGTTTATTTATCGGGCCGGGCTCGGGCCCGGTCCGCGAAGCAGTTGATGGAAGCATTTCAATTTCCAACACCATGCAGCACGTCTACAGAGCGTCCTGCGAAAATTCAGCTCGTGGAACCATTCAGCGAGTGGTGCGACCTTGATGACGGCGCGCATAACCGGGATGAAGTTAGCGAGTACGTGCGTACTGAATCACTAAGCGCGTGCTCTGAATCAGAACTTCTTGAGTTTTGGAAAGGGAAAGAAAACAACTATTCGAAACTTGCCAAACTTGCAAGAAAGATCTTGGCCATTTCAGCTACAAGCGCCAGCAGCGAGCGCAACTTCAGTGCTGCAGGATACATAATGCAGGAACGACGCACTCGATTGAAGCCCGAATTCATGGACAACCTTTTGTTTGAATGGTTTTGCACTCAGGCGGTCGCGAATTTTATCAACAATTAAAAAAAAAGAAGCTACATACAGGGAAGGACGGCACGCTTTTTTCTTAATAAATACATCTTCATTTTTATGTTGCCATGTGCTTTATTGCGTCGTTGATCGAGTCGGGCCGGGCCGGGCCGGGCCTTGGGTATGACACGCAGGGCCGAGCCTGGGCGGCCCATCCTCTATACATCATCGGGCCGGGCTGGCCCGCCTCCGGCAAGCATCGGGCCCGGGCCGGGCCGGGCCGCGAAATTGCGGCCCGTGCACATCTCTAGAAAGTTTCACTGATAGCAGGCTGATTAGTTCCTTTTCTCCACTTTACGTATCCTCAGTAGCCTTAGTATTGTCGTCGTGATCGCTCTTGCAGTTAGCGTTGTTGCTGTTTCTTCACAGAATAGTAAGCATCCTGCCGATAAAATAGGCAGCGTCACAACGTCACAGAAACGAAAACGGGAGAAATTTGTAAAAAAAAAAAAAAAAAAAAAAAAAAAAAAAAAAAAAAAAAAAAAAAACATGAGCAAAACATCAAGATGAACACCAGGCCAGAGCATCATTCTTCCAGCCAACCCTCTCGACTCTTGCTGCCATCAAACATTTGCTTTCTGTCATTTCAACAAAGGTTCTATCTAAAGACGCAAAACGAAGACTTGCATAATTTCTGCCCCACAAACTTTACAGGCCTGCCGTCTTTCGCTCCCTGTGGAAACAGTAACTCCACTGCAGATTGTTATCTTTACTTTCCGGTGTATAATAAAGAAATACCTATAAACTTTCGTTTGTATCTATTCCTCCATTTGTATATTTTTTAATTATTTCGTATATTTAAGACAAAAAGGACGGTAATGGAACTGAAGCTCGGCGGGTGGAAGCCCTCGATCCTCTCGGCAAGCTATGTCTTACTGTACCTAGATAATCACAAGAAAGTCGCGGTACCTTCAAACTGCGCCTTCGGAGTCATCTGTCTGGGCGTGTGCAGTGACTCTCCCGGGCTCATGAATATTTTGGCGCGTTATCGTTGATGGGCCTGGTGTATTCAAACGTGAACGAGACCGTCGTGGCTCTCCCTACACGCTGCCTTCGCTGTGCAAACGGCTGCTACGAAAGCAACGGAACGACTCTTTTTTTTTTTTCTTTTTGCTGAGGAGGGTTCCATATCCGTTTCCTCCCTCCTTTTAGAATGGCACAGCCCTGCAGCGGTGCTGACTAGGCAGCCAGAAGCAGGACGCGTGCGTCTTGTCGAATTGAAGGTTTCAATTTCGGAGCTGTAGCGAGCAGATCCCTCTCTCCAAGGGGCGGTATAGCTAACATTTCCTCCCATTGCCTCGGCAAATAAGCACGCTTCCCCGTCCGGGATAGTACTTCTCCATTGATCTTCTCCCTACATCACTCTACGTGCTTCTTATATTGACTATGCCTGAGGGGAATGGTTATATGTGCCCTCCAGCCCTCCTGTGCCATCTTCCTAACTTCCCAACGTATAAGCGCGCGCGCACGCACGCACGCACGCACACACGCACACACGCACACGCACACACACACGCACACGCACGCACACACACACACACACGCACACACGCACACGCACACACACACACACACGCACACGCACACGAGCACACGCACACACACACACACACGCACACACGCACACGAGCACACGCACACACACACACACACGCACACACACGCACACGCACACGCACACGCACACGCACACGCACACACACACTAGCTTTTATCTTACGAAGTACCCGAAGCCTTTCTGTACGGCCTTATGCTCAAAGGAGCCTTTTCCGCGGTATGCCCCCTTTTAAGGCAGCGCATTAGCAGACCAACGTTTGGCGTTGCGAATATATGATGTGTGCAGGAGAACGAACTATCTTTGAATTTCGAATCTTTTAATGCAAGACAGCTACTATGAATTGTAAATATATCACTGCGTTGAGTGCTGTGAATAGCTGCAAAGATTCTGTGTATGTTGCGCGTTCTTTTTTTATTTTTGGCGACTTACGCGATTCCCTGAAACTGCCGTGTGATTACTAAAGCGTAATTCGACGTGTTTTAGTCGCGATAACAAACATTTGCGGATAGTTCTGAACTTCAGGTAAACAATATATTTAGTTAGTAGGTGTCAATAGTAGCTAATAGCTAATTAATCGTCGTTTTGGGACGTTAAACCCCAAATATTATTATTAATAGTACTCAACTTTATTATTATAAACAGCATGCGATTTGCTTACCCTGATTCGGGCGTCCGTTTTCGGTCCAGGACGACTCCAAGAAATATTAAAATACGCTCGTTATCTGGTTCATTCTGTGGCGAGGGACGGACAATTCCTGATCTGCTGCTTTCGCTTGCGTATCACCCCGCATAGTGTGTAAATTGCAACGGCGCTTCTGCCGTAACAAATAATTTGTCTCGGGCTCTTGTGACGTTGCTTGGTTGTTAATGCTATAAAAGGGAAAACGTTGCCATGGGAACAGAGCATGGAGCGCGCCACTCTCAACCGCGTAATTTAGTGCCAGCATTGCCGGAACACTGCCGCGTTAGATCAATAAAAATTAGGACCGCTCGTAGCTCTCACTCGTTTTGGTTTCACTTATCTCCATTTTTTTCTTCCTTTTTGCTTTCGCTAAATTCATTAGTGGTCGTCCCAAGTCATTTCAATATTTTTAGCTTTTGTTTCTTTTTCCATCGAATTCTCGCGCACGGTATAGTGGCTGGGTTTGTTTACAATGCGACGCGAAAGCATTTGTTTTCATTTCCACGTGGCCTCGTCTCTTGTAAGCCTAAAAGAGGCACGGTTGTTGTGTTTTTAATTGCGGACATGCATAATTGATTTCCTTCCTAATTAGGAATACCAAATACAAATTGATTATCGCAGACGGCACGCATTTCGAGCTCCCGTGCGTATGCATTCAGCGTTAAGGAGTAAAGCAGTGGGCTTACGTCGACCTGTAAAATATATTGGAATGCATTAGGTGTCGAACATAAATACATAAGTACGAGGGGAGTTGCACTCACTATTCCATCATTTTTCAAAAATTTGTGCCCGGCAGATAATTTATGAAATGTAAATTAATTGGAAGTTAATTAGATTGGAATGCGAAAGTGAACTAAACTAGAATTTCAAGACTACTAACTTTCGAGAGAGTGAATTATGATTTTTTTTCTGCATACATATACAGCCCCTGAGACCACCCACCCCTCTGATTTAACTTCACCACACACAAAAAAAACAAGTAATTTTGGGACAAAAAAACTGGGGGGACCCTTAAGCTTCGCCTTTAAGAGTTGAACGCGATAGCGATATCCTGTCCCTAGTGCGTTCTTCAATCACTTAATGCATACATTAACGGGAAGACGACGACGAAGTGTCTGCCTAGCAGTACGCTGTTCGAGTATCTCTTGCCTTTTTTTGTGCAATAATATGTGAACCTCTGGAAGCCTACCGCTGCGTTCATCGGCAATGAACATGGACCAGTTCGGATATCTGCCAGGTCCTGCGGCGTCCGCGGCGGCCGCGTCCAGGAAGCGGACGGGCCCATTCTGCGACAGCGAGGACACTGATGCCTACACACTGACAGGCGAGGGGCCATCTGATGACGACTTCGAACTTGTAACGAGCCGAAAGGCGAAAAGGCGTAACTCCAGGGCCTCTTCATCCTTGAACACACCAAATGAAGGAGCGACGCGAAGGCCCGAGGTCAACACCATCATTTTCGTTCCTGTTGACCCCAACGGCAACATGAAGCGCCTCAACAGGCAATCTGTTTCAGCGCTGCTCGAGGGACTGGTGCCAGATGAAATCATCGACATCCGAGTGAACCCGCGTAAGAACGTCATGGCGATTGATGTTTCGAATGCAACCGCACTGAACACACTACGAAACGTCAAAGTGCTGGATGGAATTAACGTCCGCTCCTACATCCCAGTGGGCTCCGACGTCGTCACCGGTGTCATCTACGACGTTGACGCTGCGATTCCCAGCTCCAACTTGTGCGGCCTGGTCAAACCAGCTAATGAAGCCAGCGTCATCGCCAAGGTTGCTCGTTTGGGTACCTCACGCTGCTTGAAAATAGATTTTAAAGGCAACTGTCTACCTTCGTACGTAAAGGTGGGCCACTTCCGTCACCCTGTAAGACCTTTTGTGCCGAAGCCATTGCAATGTCACAACTGCATGAAGCTCGGTCACGTGAGAAGCGTATGCGAAGACAAGCGAGTATGTTCTCGCTGCGCTGAAACCCATTCCGCGGACAGTTGTAAAGCCAATGTTCTCAAGTGTTCAAATTGTAATGGACCCCACGAAGCTCCCTCAAAAGTTTGCCCAAAAATGAAAAGAGAGACAGCCGTATTGAGACAAATGGCGAGAGATCATACATCGCATCGCGAGGCCGCCGCAACCGTCAGAAAGCGGCGCCGTCGACGTCGAAGTTCATCAGAGAAAACCAATGCCTCTGCATCCGCAGCGCGCATTCGACGACCTCCTTCACCTCCTCCTTTGCCACCCGGACTCCGCACGGCTGGTATGAACCAGAATGAAATGAAAGGCATGGTTGCTGTGGATTCCACTTGGCCTACATTGCCGAAGCCACAGCCACGCGGATCGGCTACGGCCGGTACAAACCAGAACACCGTGGAAGGCATGGACACAACTGATACAGCTTGGCCTCCATTGCCGAAGTCGCCGCGACGTGCAGATTCACTGTGCACACCGGCAAGAGTGAACCCTGAATCTACGACTGAC
>JALIZH010032999.1:3950000-3975000 GCA_030522465.1 Rhipicephalus appendiculatus
TCCCCGTGTACACTGCTATATCACCGCAATCTATGGTTCTTTGTACAACCGCTTTCGCGACAGCAATGTCTAAAGACTACAAAACAGCAAAAAATCACAGTTTCGCCGCAAGGGCGAAGCAATGAGTGCGATATCAATAAATTGAAATGTTATACGAAGGAAAGCTAGCAGCTTACTCGTTGAACATGTGACCTGGTGTAACTAAGCAAAACGTTGACTTGCGGAAACGTGGCCGCTTCAGCGAGCGAAGTGACATTCATGCAGCCTATGGCTTCAAACTTTGCGAATGGGAACACATCACGAACAATGGTATGAGCCGTCAGCTGATCCCCTGTACAGGTGCCACTCGCGCGACCACGGGCGACCTAGCCCGACTGGTCAACGTACGTATTTCTTGCCACGTACAAATTCATCCCCCCCCCCCCCCCTCACTCTTACCTCAGGTACCTCTCCGACCATAGCCTCCGAGATCAGCTACGGTCGTTGGTTCTTTTTTATTGCTGTAGCAATTTCATGGACACTTCCAGGCGCATTTTTGCCGTCGCAGACATGTACCTCATAGATTTCAAATCGATAACATCGCACCGCGCACCATGTGCGAGTGCAAACGCGCGAGCGCTGCCACGAACGCGACTCACGCCGAAACGAAACGAGCAGTCCGTCTACGTCAGAGCATGGCCTCCGAGATTGGCTCCGCAGGTCTAAATGAAACAAGCCGTCCATCTCCCTCAGAGCGTGACCTCTGAGATTGGCTCCAGATGCCACCGCAGCAAAATCTCGAAGGCTACGCTTTGACGGAGACGGACGGCTCGTTTCATTTCGCTCTGAGCCGCGTTCGTGGCAGCGCTCGCGCGTTTGCACTCGCACATGGTGCGCGGGACAATGTTATCGATTTGGAATCTATAAGGTACATCACTGCGACGGCAAATATGTGGAGTGTCCGTATAATTGCTACAGCAATAAAAAAAACAGTGATATTGCAAGCAAAAGCCAGAGAAACGCGCATTGTACGTCGTATCAGGTTTACACAGCAGAGCCATAAATAAGGCACGTACCATGGGTCCAACGGTAGTAGGCTGTGTCTGGCCGTTTTGTATCCCTAGGGCGTAGGCAGGGAAACCCGCAGGGCTTGCAAGCTGCGCTGGAAAAGATTTAACGATTTGTGACACGTATTCGCACAGATGCACGCAAGGGTTGGAACATTGGTTGCATGTTAGAACGATTTATTTCGCGTGTGTTCAAACTCTGTTGCGCTATTTTAGCGTTTTATTTTACGCCGTCTGAAAAAGCATTGCCACGCGTAAACATTTATCATAGGCCCATTTCGTGACGCAAACACGCGCAGGTGCCGCGGAAGGCGCGTAAAACATCAAAATGCATCTGAGGTTGCGGGCAAAAAAATAAACTGCTTCCAAAGCTTGCAAGGCGTCACTGTCTTGTTTTCGCGTCCATCTCGAAGAACTTCCGGAGCTCCCGCTACACGCAATCGTACACAGATTTCTAGCGCTACATTTGTCAAGCGTCAGGGAGGCCGTAAGAGAAAACTGCTGGAGATGGTACTCGAGAGATTTGAAAAAATAATGCCGCTTACGACAACCGTCATAACGTTTTCGACTTTTCGCGTGGCCTTTGTTTCGAGCGGTCATGTGCTATACTCACGAAATCTGTGCAGCGAGTGGAATGAGGCACGACACGGCTCGCGCTATTTCGAGTCGGAGACCAAATTCACTGCGCAGTTCGGTCGCCTAGCAAAAGTGCTAGGTTGCACGACGCGTTTGCCGTCGAGTATATAGTTGTCGGTTTCGATTTGCCTGACTGTACATCACCCAAGCATCCTGTTCGCTACACGAAGAACGTTCGATTTTGTTTAACTGAAACACAGTGGACATTTGCTACAATTGTGAGGCTAGAACTTTTTCTATCAGAATTACAGATCTCAATCTGTACTTGGTGACAATATATTCTGCTTCTTGCCCGTGGTAGCTTAGTTTAATGACGGCAAGTCAAGGATTTGAATTTTTGCCACGGCGGCCGCATATGATCAGGCCTAAATGTAATAACGTTCATATGCTTATTGCTGAGCTTGGGCGACACGGAGTGGGGGTCGGATTGCAGTACTTATGTAGGCAGGCCCGTAGCCAAACGGGTGCCCTAGCCCCCCCCCCCACCCTCCCCCCCCGAAATTCTTATGGAGGGGGGGGGGGGGGGTTTTACTGAAAATAGGCCATTTTCTGAAATAGGCAAGGCCTTCGGCAAGTGGGCAACCCCCGAAAAAATATTGCTGGCTACAGGGCTTGAATGTAGGAATATGATAAAGGAGTCACGATGCAGTGGCGGCTCACAGAATAATTTGGAATACGTGGGGTTAGTTACGATATTCGAGGAGTTTAAATGCGGTTACTCACTGCAATGCCACAGCCCCTACATAATTCAAGTTCATTCCAAATAGCCACCTGAAAAACCAGATAGTAAAAAATTTTTTTGAGAGTCCGATAACACGGTTTGTTAAATAATCATCGCTGATTTCTCATTCAAAACTTTAGAGATAATTTTCATTGGAATATTTATTAGTAGGGAAAGGCCTCACTTTTCTGACACGTGAAAAAATTCGGGTAATCATCACCCAACAACGCAAACTTGCTTTTCGTATTTGCCTGGATGTATGCGTGCTTTTATTTCGTAAGTATAACTTATTCCATTCCATAATCAGCTGCCTAGATCATGCTCATTTTGCCCTGCTCTTGAATTCTTTATATGATTTCCGTATTTCCAGACCTTCAAACACTAATACTCTATGGACTGAATCCCGTACGACCTTGCAAGACGCTCTGCATGCAAACATGAGCCGAGACCTGACTACGAAATGCAACTCCTGGCCCCGTCGAGTGACATGGTTGCACCACAAACAAACAAAGAAAATGTCGCGTAGGAAGGAGGAGGAAGGAAGAAACAAGTGAAAGGACAGGGAGGTTAGCCAGTTCTTAGACCGGCTGGCTACCCTGTGCTGGGGAAGGGGGGTAAGGGGAGTAAAAGATGATAGAAAAAAGAGACGTTACAAGAAAAAAAGGGAAAAAAAAGGACAGCAAGTAACTCATCACACAAAGCAAGGCCAAGAATTTTTCTCCCATTTCCATAGCAAGTGGTGATGTATGATACACGTCAGCGTTGTTACAGAGATTGCGAAATGCGCTAGTTTCTGTGCCAGGAAAGATTCCTAAGTGTCCCCACTGAATTCTCCTTATATCCGCAGAGAAAGGAACGCCAGCGTCCGTGGCGAAATGTACTCTGCGTCGACCTTTTATTATTACCATCTTGCGCAACTATACGTGGGCCACCACAGGGACCATGCACGTGTATTAGGCATTCCTATCACCTATATTCACCTGTCTAGCCGCATAAACTACCTTACGCAAGGCGCAGTTTGCCTTTGGCGGTTCCGGCTGGCAGTGGAATGGATGTTCCGTGGCGCAATATGGATTCTTACGCACTAGAGGCCCTTTCCATAACAAGTAACGATAACGCGAGAGTTACAACAGTTCTGGCTTTCTTTTCCATGAATGCAGCACGTCTTCATATTCTGTTCTGTTCTGTTATACCTGTCTTGCTGTGTAAGCAGACTCTGTTACGTCACAGTCACACCGACTCAGGCCTTTGATGTGCCTTTGGAGTGTAATATATGGCGTTATAGATACTGCAATAAGATCAAGATACTTTCTACAAAGTTTTTTTTTTTATGCGGCTCCAGTTATATGGTGTTACGCTGGTTATAAAGCGCGAACCAAAGTTGCGTATGCTTTTACGCTACGACTTTTATACCATTCTGTATGCTGCACTCTGAATTTGCATTGCAAAGACAGACTGCAGTGCTGTGGCACACAGGTAGTCTATAAGAAATGTTTGTCACTGCTTGGTGGCTACCTTTGACCTTCGCAACTCCGAATTTTAAAGCATCTAAGGGAGTTGCACTCTGAATAACGTTTCGAGCTTTCAGATTGTTGGATATCAAGGAAATCGTGTCTGGAACATTGCCCATGCAAACTGTCCCGTGAGGCCATTCCGCTCTCTACAAATCAAACCTTAAGCGCAGCCGCCCCTTTGCGGACACAAACACGACGCTCGACGTTGTGATGGCACCACCGCTCGCACACCTGGATCTCTTTACATAAGATTTTTTTTAAATGCGAATGCATTCATAGTCGGGCTATGTCAGGCATCCGGCGTTGTCCGGCGTTGTCCAGCGTTGTCCAGCGTTGTCCAGCGTTGTCCGCGGAGGAGGAGGAGGAGGATAGGTTGAGGAGGTAAGCGCCGGCAGGTGTTAGATGTGAAGCATCTTACGGCGAAGCTTAATCCGGTGGTGGTGGTGGGCGGCGTGACCACCCTTACTGCGCATGCGCAAACCCTTTAAAAAAATAAAAATAAAAAACCTCCTCTCTCCCTCTCTCTCCTCTAGGCATCCCTCCCCGCGGCAACCACACCCTCACTACGCATGCGCGTCCCACCTCTCTCTCCTCTCCTACGCTCCCCCTCTCTTCTCTAGGCATCTCTGCCCGCAGCGTCCACACTCCCACTGCGCATGCGCGTCCCCCCCCCCCCCCTCTCTCTCCTCTCCTACGCTCCCCCCTCTCTCGCCTCGCGACGCCGACACAGGTAGCGTCTGCTAGCGAGTTTCTTGGTTGAAAAAACCGACTGCTCGCGCTGCACAACCGTTCACTGGCCACCCCGTATATATGGCAATGGATCTCGACCTCCAAGGTGGTGCCGGTGGGAGATTTCTCCTGTGCGTTGTTGAACAATAAAAATTCGCAGCGTGCGCGTTAACTAAAAGCGGAGTGCGAGTCTCTGTGTCCAGTCGGAGTCTTCTGTCTCTCATTGCACATTAGCAGCGATTGGCATGTTCCATTAGGAAACACCGCTCCATCGCTGCGTGCTTTACGCATACCCAGTTTTAAATGCGAATGCATTTCAAGTGCGTGAGGGCGCTCGCATCGCGGGAGCTCGGCGGAGCTATATACGAAAAAAAAATTTTAAAAAATAAAAAAAGAACAAAAAATTAAAAAATAAATAAAAAAAAAGAAGAAAAAAAAAACAAAAAAGCAAAAAAAAAAAAAGGCGCTGCGCCGTGCTCCCGACCGGGCTGCAGAAATTAGGCGGCTTTTCCTTCTTCGAACCACAACAAACAACCACCATATATAAATGGAGTGAAGCGCGCGCGAAATGCATTCGCATTTCCTCACGATTCCCTTCGGGGGAGGTGGGGGGCATTTTTTTTTTAACTACAGGAAATGTAGTATTCGGTTTTTGAAAACTGAACGGCAGTCGCTGTGCCTTATCGATCACATAACAGAAGCACCGAGATAAAGAACGCAGGAAGGAAGAGTGAGAACCGAGCGCAACTATTAGAGAAAAAGAATTCATGTACAAAAACCACACTTCACAGAGCCATCCACA
Source organism: Rhipicephalus appendiculatus (assembly GCA_030522465.1). Classification (NCBI taxonomy): domain Eukaryota; kingdom Metazoa; phylum Arthropoda; class Arachnida; order Ixodida; family Ixodidae; genus Rhipicephalus; species Rhipicephalus appendiculatus. The sequence goes on from JALIZH010032999.1 coordinate 3,955,449, forward strand.
CTGCTGCAGTATATATGCATGGCTAGCAGGAAGCTGTCATTCACCGTCACTAAAGTTGTCCGCTTGTAGTCCACAGCTGCGTTAAATGTGGTACAAGTTTAAGAAGGGTTGATACTTTTTTGATCAAAAAATTCAATTTTGGGATTTGGCAACCACCTGATAGAGCATTTTTTTTATCTTTCAGAAAATACATCACACTTGGGCACTTGCAGTTTCAGAAATCGGTCTTAGTCCTTTTTCTTTGACGTGTTGTCAAAAAATACGGGTGTGCCCCTACGTGATTTCTGCGTTTTTCTCAAAACAAATTTTTTGGAGCTTGTGTACATTTTTCTCAACAACTATCACGCATAATGAAACCAAACTTCTCACATGTGTTATTCAGTGGAATTTACATAATTAGAAGTAGAATCAGTAGCGCAGGTGAATTTTCATTTTTTAGTATAAAAACATATTCATAAGTAGGAATATTCATACATCGACTAACGTAAAAAAGAATACGTTACAAATCTTGCTATTGTTATACGATGACAATTTTAATTCCACTTCTGTAAAACGTTAATATCTGCATTTGTGCATAATTGCAATGCTCTGTATATAGCAGATTTCAATGAGAAAATACATACGTGTAAAAACTTAAAAAACAAAAACAAAAATAAAAAAAACACTGAACACAATGTGGAATTGATTTAGAGCTCGAATGCAACCTGCGCCTACCTTTAAAAAAACCTTGTAAATTTTATAGTCATAACTTTTATTACCACTGCTGAACAGCCAAATTTTAAAACTCACTTTCAAAGTCTCAGCCCACCTTAAACGCACGTATCATATATCGTCCAACCTGACTGCGTCTGATGCATGAAACATTTCCCTATATCTTCGCTTCACCTACGGCCATAGGTCGGCACTTTAAGGGAGTACTCACTCAAACTCACTCACCACAATTTTTTCATCCTTCGCACTCACTCACGTTCACACTCACCTCCACTCACACTCATGAGTACTCACTCACGTTCACACTCACGACCACTCACACTCATGAGTTCTCACTCACGTTCACACGCACGTCCACTCACACGCATGAGTACTCACTCATACTCAACTCACCACGTTCAAATGAGTGTGAGTGAGTGTGAGTTGAGTGCACTCACGAGTGAGTGTGCCGAGCTATGCCTACGGCACATGCTCCCTTGACAATGCTTTGTTACTCGCGAAAAGAAGCATTTCCGTTTCTCTAACAGACAGGCAGCTGCTGGTTCTGCCCAATCCACGAAGTCCTTAGATTTAGATTCACTTGTGATTATCACCCGATGACTTATTGAAGCACGCACAAAAAGGGAAGTGACTCGAATGTAAGAACAGATTGTCCATCTCACTAAGCGAAGAACGTAAATGGTAACGTAACTAACTGCTTGTAGTGAGACGAACACCGAGTGACACCCTTGGTTTTCTTCCAAGCACTTCCGGTCGAGTCGTTACTTCCGGTTTTCCAGAATATTCAGAAGTCTTCTAAAAAATAAAATTGGTACGAAATCGAGGAGCTCAAGTTAATAGTTATATAGGGCCCATATGATATTGGAGCATAAGTTTATTTGTGATAAGGGCCGATTAACTGATAGGAAGATTAATGAAAGTTAATTGAACGGGTTCATTGAAAGAGCAAACAGTTTTCTTGATGGCAGCTGGGATCGTTGATGCATCTGGCGGAGCAGATCTCAATCGCGCGTTTCTTTGAACCTGGCCACTGAGATCCGCTTCGGTAGGACGATGAAACACTACGTTAACCCTATGAAAAAATCCGTAAGCAGGGCTTGTGTGCTCGAGCCGACGTTTCGACAAGTGGACTTGTCTTCTTCAAGGCTTGAACATGGCTGAGACAGTTCCAGCCTTGAAGAAGACAAGTCCACTTGTCGAAACGTCGGCTCGAGCACACAACCCATGCTTACGGATTTTTTTTTTTCTCGCGAGCTTCCATCTTACCCTTCCTGTTGCCTTCTTTTTTTTTTTTTAATTTTAATGTTAACCCTAAGGAATACACGAGGGCAGACGAACGCCGACGTGCGAGTACGCCTACCAGACACCTAAGTCAGGGAATTAGGGTCACCTTCAATTGTCTTTTTTTAAAATACACTTGGCAATGATATAAATCAAAATGCACGCACAGCGTTCTCCGCGTGCACTTAGCTGTATGCACGTGGCTGCAAAGCCCGCACACAGAGGAATACTTAAAAAAAGAAGCCATTACTTAACAACAATGCCTCCACATCGAAACAATTCATAATCCCGACAGTTTCACAACTTTCGCTGCGTGGGTGTCGCGTAAGACTGCGAGGCGATGAAGAAAATGTAAGATAAGGACAAAGAGGAAAGCAGATGGCTCAGCCTCCGAAATTAAAGCGCTGCTATTACGCGTCCATTCCAGCAACCATTGAATGCTGATGCGTAATACATGTATATTGCTCGCATGCATAAATAGGTAAGGGCATGTACGAGGCACATATTGAATAATATAGACTCACCAAACCGAGGCTGCTGAAACTCTCCTTGCCATTAGAACGCATGGATGATATGCAGGTTCAACGGCGGATATGCTCGCTTGGTGGGGACGCTTCACGGCTTGGCTTGCTCGCAAGGCGTGAGCGACCAAAGTAGCCACGGATTTAGCGAAGTGCCCCTGCCGGTCCGGTGACGGCAGCGGATATCTTTCGGCAGTAAGACGTTACTTCCAAGACGAAAAATAAAAGTTTTTTTTTCTTTTAGCTAGCGTTGCTAAAGCAACCGGCGATTTGCGGCCATTTTGAGATGATTGAGCCTGACGACAAAAATAGGTCAGCGGCGGGGAGGCCAACCCTGGTATTCTGAAGCAAGCTTCGACTCGAATTTAACCCTTCACTTGACCGAGCTGAGCACAGTGCCGCCGCTCGACTGAAAATGACTCAGCGGTTCTCTCGAAATGACGCCGGCTATCGCTCATATGCTGTGAACATTCCTGCCGAAAGGTACAGTCGCCACGGAAAAAGATTCTCATAAGTGACCGGTCTCCAGAGCTGCAAGATTGCGACAAGCAGCGCTCTTTTTCCCGAGCGCGCCAATATCGAGAGCGCCAAGCACATTCCATTTTCCAAAGCAAGGGGTGGCCGGCAGAAAGCACTCCAACAAACAGCTTTTTAGGGGCAGCTGCGATAAAGATACGGTTGCTCGCAACTCCAGCGAACAAACAAAAAAAGAAATCATGCGCGTAGCCACATCTGCCGATAAGCAATGAACAAGCGTTTCTTTACGATGTGGGCTTTCGGACGGGCCAACAGCAAGATGGGCTGCTTTCCACCGGTCCGCCGGCCACCCCTGCTTTGGAAAATGGAATGTGCTTGGCAGTCTCGCTATCGGCGCGCTCGCGAACAACAGCGCCGCGTGTCTCAATTTTGCGGCTCCGGCCACCGGTCACTTGTGCAAATTTTTTTCCGTTGAGACTGTACGTAGTAGCCTACTTGTGCCATCGACATTCTCGAGTCAAGGTGGAGCGCCCACTGAAGGGATGTTCTAGAATACGGGGAAAAGGCGCATGTTTCACGGGCGTCCGAAAGCTAGCCAGACGCGCCGAGTTCAACATGCACCCGTCAGTCACTGATTTCGGATTTTGACCCGTCCCGCCGGTTGCTATAGCAACGCGAGATAAGAGCGCGCTTCCGCCTTGATCATGCGTTGTATAGCGCCGATATGCGGGAGCTGGCGTCGTTACGGCTTTATCTGGTTGATCGCTCCTCGCGAGTCTATATACTCGTCCACTCACCAAAATTGTGTCGATTCTACGCCAGGGTCGGGGCCTATCAAGGACAGCGGGGAAACATCTGTGTATCTACTTCCCGTTGTTAGCGCTTTGTGTTGTCGTTCTCTTGGTGTGAATTACGTGTGTGGTTACGCTTCGAGACATTTTTTCACTGTGATACACGAAACTAGTGACAAGAGGACAGTGCCGTTATGAACACACTTGCGACTGCGGGGTTTTTATTAGAACTCACAGCGACATGGGGGGATGAAACAGCAGCGCCATACCACGTGTGATGGAACACCTCTTGTGGTCACTACCCTGTGCATCACATCAAACTAGGTGAGTAGCTTCTCCAACTTGGCATAGTGAAGTTGAGTAGATGAGCAGCCGTTGCATAACACATGAATGATTTAAGAGTGCAAGATCTAAACAACGTTATACGAATGGTACATCCGCGAGTGTTCGTGGTTGTCCATCATCCGTGCATTAGGCCTCGTACTGAAGAGTATCATGCGTAGGGTTTCCTACAGTAATTACTCGAGGGAACTGTGGCACCTACATCGTTCAGCCGACGTAGGAGTGATGGATAGGTCATGTATTGATGTCTCGTCTTCGTGCTAGCGGCTGCGAACGTTCTGATGGCCTTATTTATCACTGTTTTCCATCTTCAGTGACGCGAGTGAGATTACTCAATTTTTTGTGTTCGCGATGGAGTCACCAACTGAACACTGGGGAAACATCGGCCACTCACGTTGTTCGCGAAGCTGACATGTTATGTCGTTTGTATCAGTTCTGCGTGTAGTTTCTGGTGACAGTGTTTATTTGTAATGTTGCTGGGCTAACCTTAAGGGAGTACTGACAAGATTTTGAGGCGTCGCAAGAGCGACATTTTTCATTTCCTTGGCATGCAGTTGCTAATTTCGTTTCCTGGAAGACAGTTGCTAACACAATCCAACATGGCACCACTGCGAATTTTAACTTCAAATTTTAAAGCGAGGCCGACTACCAAACACTGAATGAAACCGCGCTTGTTCCGTGACATTGAGCCATTGTTTGTGTAAATGCAGTGGAGTTTTTATTTTAAGCGATTGCCGATTGAATATTTAGGAGGCGCATTTACACTTTTGCGCTCTTAGAAACACCGAACAATCCCATACTAGTGAGAAAAATAGGGATTCTCATATAAAAATGCAAAACGAAACAAGAACTTGGTTCTTGAGTCAGTCACGACCATGGTCATTTATACTATCTTAAACCAGAAGAAAGCACAGACAATATTGAAATGACAGGCTATCAGAGAAGCTGAGATTTTTTTCTTATAGTCGACTGATATAAGCACACACGCACGCCAACAGGAGACAATCAGAGTCGCACTTGCTAGCCCATCCCGCATAGCACGAAAATAACCCTGGGTCGCGCCTCTTTGAGACAGGAACGTGCGATCTGAACCGACATATCTACCGTCTAAGCATCTGAAATCGCGAGACTCGCAGCAATATAACTAGAGTTTCGCACTAGTGCAAACGTTCATTTTTGTTCCGTTGCGCACACTCAGCTGTTCACTCGCAGCTGAAGTTGTGAGCCCTAAGCTCGAACGTTTCGATATAGTTTCCCAATATCAATATCGTCCCAAGTTTCAACGCTGTCTCTGCTCATCACAATTGCGAGAAAGCAGGCGAGAAAGCAGTCGAGAATCCAGTCGAGAATGCATTCGAGAATCCAGGCCTTTTGCAGCTTGAAGCTGCGATCGTTCCGGACAGAGTACTCCATGAACAGCTGCTTCTCCTAAGCGCACAGCCGGACGAGCGCTATATGTAGTGAGAAATATGGGGAGTATCTCGAAAAAACAAACCGTCCCGGATAGGCTGGTCGTTATCGGATGCATTTCGATTTCACGCACGATTTGTCGCGTTCGCGTGCCGACTGTCATTCTTTCTTATATACTCCCCTCGGTCGTGCGCGCTGCTCCGGATTGTCGCTGTACTTTATGTTCTGGCGAGAGCAGAGTTTTGTCTCCAGTGGCGCTCTCGCGTGTATTGGCAGAGCATGAATATTCGGGCATACATGTCGATACATTGAGCGCCTCTCTTGTTAAGCTTTTGTTCGTGAGCAAAGCTTCCCGGAAACACTAAGTTACACCGTATGGGCGGCGCGAGGATTTTATCAAGTGGAGAAATGATTATACCTGTGTCACACGGGCGCGCAAAAAGTCTTTTACGTTAGCGGTCTTTTACGAAGTGTTGGTGACGCCATCTACAAACCTGCAAACGCTACAACGGCCCTTTATGCAATTTACTGTGCGCGGAAAGGAGCGTTAGCCGGTTTGTTTACTAGACTGCTTTAATAAAAGACTTTTTGAGCGCTAGCGTCAGTTGCTAGTGTCACAGAGCTTGTTTTCGCAGATTTTGGCGCCGCACGCGAAAGAACTGGCACCTGCAAACATACATGGACGCGGCCCTCAAAGCTGCGCTGGTCACACACTGGTTTCTATGCCCCGTTTTCGAATAACTGATGCTCTCTCACTCGTGAATTTGCCGGCGATCAGCCGCTTATGATATGAAAATCTGATCTTTTATCGAGGTGACTTGCCATTTCACGTTAGTACATTTCATCGTTGCCTGGATATGAACGCATCGCCGTCACTGTTTCATGTAGCAATTTAAATGTTGCCCTGCTATGCACGTGGATGAAGGTCAAATTCCCGGCATGCAGGAAGGAAACAGTTAGGAGAGAGCATTGCGCAATGCGATAGAGAGAAAAGAAGTACGTGAGGCACGCAGACGCAAAGTTTCGCTTCCTCCCGTTTTCCCGATAGGGCAAGATCTCCTGAATTTTGTTTTTTACGGGGAGGGGGGGGGGGGGGGCGGAGGGAGGGGCAACCCCGACCAGTGAGTTCTAGGGCGCCCTAGGGAGTTCCCTCACTGGCCCAGTGAGGCGGGTAACTTATGCGTTGGGTGTTTGCGCTTTTCGGACTGGGGGGGGAGGGGGGGAGGGATGTGAGAGGCGGCCTCCCTGCCCCCCTCTTTAGCCGCCTATTTTACGCGTAGGCAAGAGAATGGTGCTCTTAACGTGTGTACGCAGGTTTGTGGAGGAGCAAACAAACGCGCTATGTGCACTTTATCGCTACAAGAATTGGATGGGTGCATCGTGAGCCTGGAATTTCAATGAACACAAACCTACTTAGGTCCCAGCTAATGAGAGCACCTTCTGAAGACTACCCATTTTTCAACTTCCCCTCTGCACTCGTACTCGGCGCCACGTTCTAAAAAGAACAGCTGTCGCCGTTGTGACGTCATTGAATCTCTACTGAGCACAGCGAAGAAACTACCGGCGGACAGTTTAATCGTGGACAAGCACGACGTCTGAGGTACAATATATGACAAGTATATTGAAGGAAATCTCGCAACAGCTTCGACTTAAGCTGTTGCCGGAAAGCTCAAAATTAAATCCCGTTGATGCGGAATTCGCGCTATAGCACAACCCAGCAGCATTTCTTCGACGGTGACTCAGTAGAGAACAGACAGACAGACACAGAACTTTATTGGGTTCCTGGGAAACGTTACTCCATTAGAGCAACGCCGCGGGCCGCTCCCACGTGGGGACGGGGAGGCCTAGCCTCACCGCCGCATCATGGGCTCTCTGGACAGCCCGTAGTTGGGGTAGTAACTCGGAACTTCGTAAGGCAGAGTCCCAATCTTGTTCTGTGAGTCGACTCGGGCCCCCTAACGAGGGGCACCGCCAGAGCATATGTTCAAAGTTACTGACCTCACCGCAATCAGGGCAAGTAGACTCGAACGCCTCCGATGAGACGATGCTGAGGAAGGATAGACTTGGATAAGACCTAGTCTGTAGCTTTCTTGATGTGATGGCCTGAGGTCTAGACAACTTACTGTGCGGAGGAGGAAATGACCGCCTACTCAACTGGTAGTGCTTAGTGACTTCATTGAATCTAAGTAAAGCGTCCCTAAACACCCCACAGCCGACCTGCGGATCTACGTCCTCCCCAGCGCGGAGGGTTAGTGCGAGTGCCCGGGAGTGAGCAGTGTCGCGGAGGCCTGTGAGGGAGTCCAGTAGGGGTTCGAGATGTGCAGGAAACCAGGAAATGGTATGTGGTGAAAGTGTCAAAAAATAAAAACCCCAGAATCCTCTTCGACAGCGACCAAGGCTGGAGCAAAGCTTTCATTTCGTAAATGATCTTGACCATTGGCTGGCCGGCTTCGCTAATGATAGCAGCAGCATTGGGATTGGTTTAAACTTTCGCGCACGCACAACAAAGACAGCAGCGACTGTCTTTTCTGAGACTTTTAGTGCAGGGGACCCCAAACTACTTGCGTACGCACGCTATTGCGTTCCTTTGTACTGCGAGCCACATTCAAGGAGAATGCAAAAGAACGCAAGAGCTTGCGATACGCAAGTTGCTTTGGGGCTCCGGCACTAAAACTTTATATTAATTCGGTCCGGTTGTTGCGCTGCTTGTTCCGCTTCGTTATGCTCCAATCATCCATGCAAGTTCAGTACTGTCCAGAGTAAGACGCTCTGGCGTGAGACGTTTTACAGCAGAGCTGTTATGCTCAACGTTAGCCGTGTGTCGTAGACAGAAAGTTATCATCATCATCATGAACCGGCACGCGCTAAATCACCGCCCAGGCATTCTGTACAGATGTTTAACAAGAGGAGATGAAACGGGCGGCAAACACCTCTTTGAGGTCGCCCGTTTGTTACTTTGGCCAGTGTGCTGAGCAGTATGGTATGGTATGGAAAAACTTAATTTAGGTCCGTCGGGGCGTGAACTAGCACGTAGCGGGCCGCTCCCACGTCGGGACAGACAGGCCTAGCCTCTCCGCCACGTCGTGGGCCCGTTGGAGTGCCCATAGTTGGGTCATCAAATCCGGACTGCGTAGAGCAGCATCCCACTTGGACGATGTGACGTCTTCGTCAGCTCGTAACGCGGGGCACCGCCGGAGCATGTGATCTAAGCTGGCAAAGTCTGAGCAAAGCACGCAAGTGGGACTTGGCCAATTTCTGTGGCACATATACGCGCTATAGTAGTGTTTACAGCAGAGCTGTTATGGTCGATGTTTGCCGTGTGCTGCAGATAGAAATTAGTCATCGTCAAGAAGTGGCGCGCGCTCAGTCACCGTCTGAGCGCTCTGTACAGGTGGTTAACAAGAGAAGCTGAAACGAGCGGCCCCTAATATCCATGTGTAGTATAGTATAGCAAGGGGCGGGAAAGAGAAATGTGACCAGGTAAAAGCCTAGCCAAGCCAGGACCAGCTAAGTGCCGACCAGCTCCGCTGTGACCAGCCTTGCACGACTTAGTGCAAGTTGCTGTAACTTTTTTTGTGAATACAGGGCCTAAGTCTTATCGCAGTGCTCCTCGACTCCGCGCGTGGTTCCAGGTGATCGCGTGTCAACGTTCCATTCGATTCGCAGTGCGCTGGCACGCGATCAGACGTCGCTTTACAAAGCGCCGTTTGAGGCCGCTCTGTCACGTAGCTCTCTTCTGCAGTCTGAATCATCCGTTATTCGGCCATCCGTTTGTATTTCACTCTATGGCGTGCCCACATATTAGGCGTGGATGTGTTTTAAGACATGGAAGAGGTGTCACGCGAGCTTGCTCTGCAGTCTTCCTGGCGCTTCAACGAATCGGCAGCGCGAAGTAATAAAGCATATTGCCACGCCCACTTATTTCTTTGTTTTGATGTGATCGAGTTTCGCCCACAGAAACTGTAACCACCGCTCAGCACAGGCCGCGCCGCAATGTTTGGTAATCTTCTCGATTGTTTTAGACTATTCCGATCAGATTGCGCGCGCGACACGAGTAGTCGACTTTGTTCTGGAAGCTAACGCGAGCCCCAGCCATAAGGCTGGAATTTTCTATCATTCATGCGTAGAAGACAACGAGTGCCGCCGACCATCAGATTGGCATTGTCCGATGAATGTGTTCGCCGATATCACTGCACTGTGTTATTTCCGTTGCTGAGAACAAGTGCGCCCAATGAAGATTTCAATCGTTACCACCTTAAGTTTTTCGTGCTTCACCGTCACAACCACTTTGAAGATATATGACCAAATTACACTGCGTGAAAATAAGCTTGCATTATCGGTCATTGGTTCAGAACTTCGCGAGTTTCACAGTGAATTATGCCTAAATTGGTGGTTGTATAGCGTGAGCAGCCTCTCAGCACTTATACAGGAAAGTACACGAGGAAGTCAGAACACACAGTGATGCAATAAGAAAAAATCACAGCATATCCACGGAGTGAATGATGAGAGGAGAAAGAGGGGGAAGCGTAGGAAAGGAGAGGTCGATACATATCACGTACTGTCACAGCGCATTGTCTTATTATAACAGCGCCATCTATCATCTTTAATCATCAACGTATACGAAAAACCACTGACGCCATCTAGTATATATCGTCACCCAACTGCAGTTTGCATGCATCTCTATGGGACAGCGCCATCTATTGTATGCTAAGGGAGACGCTACTGGCTACTCAGGATTCATCGACAACCGAGAACCGCCCAGGTGATGCCATAAGGAGCTTCGCCCCTAAAATGGGAAATGTAAAAAAAGGAGGAATAGGCTAAGTCGACACCCCAGATTTAATTCTTATATTCAATGCACACATTTCAAGACTTGTGCAGTGTGTTTGCACTGTTTGGTGCTTTCTTCGTCTGCCTCTCAATAAAACCTTGTAAATAATTTTTTTAGGGGCGAAGCTCCTTAGGACCTAGACTTGTATTCCGTTGTCGTCACGGTATAGAACCGCTGCTATAGCCGAAACATATGTGAGACACAAAAAAAGGTTTTACAATAGACTTCAACGTAGACATAGGCTAATTATAAGGTAAGAGATCGCTGTTCCCGGCGAAAATAACCTATCGAGAAGAGTACTGATGAGTTGATCTCTACTAAAATGTGCCTAGATGTTGAGGCTTCTCAAGGAAACCTGTAACACAAAGGCATACGTCCAGCACTATATGTCCCAACAAATTACCCATATTCTCACCTTTTGATAACCATACTCGCTCGTCATCCATATCACACCCATAGATCACACCACGTGTCACTTTGGTTTGGAAAAACTTTATTAATAAATGTCCGAAGGCGTGTGCCCTAGCACACGGCGGGCCGCTCCCACGAAGGGACAGTAAGGCCGAGACCTACTGCCGCATCGTGGGCCCTCTGGACAGCCCAAAGTTGTGATTGGATGTCCGGACTCCTCAGAGCGGAGCCCCACTTGCTGGCCGATGCTGTATCAGTGCCACGTACCGAAGGGCACTCCCAGAGCATGTGGTGTAAGGTGGCAAAACCGCCACATTTCCACGTGTCACTGTCATAATTTTATACTGTATACAAACCTTTTACGCTACTATATAGCGCATGATTTTAAGGCCTCTATACAGCCATAATACACTCTGCCGTCGTAACCATTGATCATTGCTAACACCACATAAAAGACATGGCGCTCTTTGGCCACCCATGGCCCTTGCGCCACGAAACCCCATTAATCATCATCATATTACAATGGTATCTTAACACCGGTAAGATGGCGGGTTCTTGGATTCACTTTCGAGGCATATCCTCCACTCCAGCAATTTTCTAAATCCTCTTTGTATTGCCTAAGACGACTGGAAGTCGAAATAAATTTGCATTTCTATATACACTTTGTATCACCCAAATTACATTATATGGGGCAATGCTAGGGTAACGTACGCTTACTCACCGATACGATACCCAGAGCTTCGCCCACTCGTCATGATTCACTTCGTGGAGATACGTGGATTTTTTTTTTTCACACATATGTCCGCAAACCCATTAATTTCGTATCTGAGGACACGTACGATTCATATACGCTCTGCTATGATCATATTTAAAATACATTGTTGAATATATGCTTCAAGGCCGGTAAAAAATTTCTTCGTAGCAAAGCGTCGACCTGTTTTGCTGGCTAGGCAAACACGATTGTGTCACTGTGCGCCAAATAATCAAACCCAAGATCATTGGGGCGAGGCGGCAGGGTTGCTTTCGCAACCTCGTCTACGACTGGTGAGAATTCGGTTTACTTCGAGCACCTGTCACAAACAGCCCCGAAGCGCACACGACGGCGCATAGGTGCGCCACCGCCCAAACCACGCATAGGGGAGGGATGCACTGTGGAAATGGAGACGAAGGGTAACGCCTGTTTGTGAACACGAGATCAAAGTTATTACTAGTTGTTCCTATATACACTCGCATGCTCCGCCGTTTACGGTTTGCTGGAGAGCGCGAACGTGAGCTGTTCGAGGTCAACTTCCCAAATTTAATCCTTCGATCCGATGCACGCTTCGGAAGCCGCCGCTCCTGTGTGTGTCTGCGAGTGGCGCGTGATGTTTACACAAGGTTCGCATCGTAGGATGCATAGGAGTGTTACGGGTATAGCGCGTCCAAAACAGGTTGCGCTTCTATTTCCGATAGATGCGGATTGCAGCGAGCTAGGTACAACGCTCACGGATTGAAACGCGACAATCGATGGTTGTGTGATGTATCCACTTTCGTTTCCACGGTGTTCGATTCGCGTCATGCCGGCGTAATTTCGACACGGACAGCTACATCAGAGCCAAGATTACCTTTTGGGATCAGACCAGTGGCTGCACTACGAGGTTATATCGAGCAATTGAGCATAGCAGTTGTCATACGGGAAGTCTTCGTGTCGCGTTTCAATTCGTAGGCACTCTGCATGTCAGACTTGAAATTGGTCCGGTCCTCGCAATGATAGCGTGAGAGAAGATGGTATCTGTGGAGTTGCGCATATGTATAGCCATTAGAATGTCATTGTCGTTAATGTCATGGGAAGACCCAAGGATAACATTAAGCAATGCTTTGCTTCTTATCACATTTCAAAGCGAAAGCCTTAGATCCAAATCGAACGCGAAAATTGACTGTCGGTTTTCCTTAGGCGTAGGAGTCAACACGAGTGATGTAAAAAACACCATCACGTGATTACGTTACCATATGATGTCACATAACGTGACGTCACTTGATGACGTCATCACGTCATATCGTTGCTCGGTCCAAAATGGGGTGATCACCGAGGCCGTGCAAAACCACGTGAGATGCAGAAAGTTATCGGAGGACTGGGGAGGACCAATACATTGACTGAGAAGAAGGCTTTCGCCTTCGAGTCGCTATAGGCGAACGCATAACGAACCCTGTGAGTGCCTGCATGCTTTTGCCTGTTTTTGGTTGCGTTAAGGCTAGACTTGCGGTTCTGGAAGAGAATACTGGAGGAGTATTATGCAGCCCACTCAGCAAGGGTAAGCCTGTATCCAAACCGTCACTAACGATGGGGGGCATCTGCTCGAAACCGGCATTGTGATGGCTGTTTTCACGTTGGGCAACATTTTCAGGAACATAAATAACCGCATTATATAAGCTACGTTCAATTGGTAGGCTGCCGTATCATTCGCCCAAGTTGAAGGGAAAACATAACTAATATTGGTAAAGGCTATACTGTGCATATAATATTGCCTGTTTTGTGGCAATAGAATAATAGACGCGGTGCACGTCAATAACTCTACTGTACCAATCATTGGTCAATTATATAACGAGCATCTGGAAATTACGATACGAGCCATCACTTTTCGGTGCTCGCAGCAGTCGCTGATCTGCAACCGATGAGTACGAGACACGTTTACTTGGCGAAAATCCTCCGCATATCTTCCAATTAAGGGTACATTGTGTCCGGCATGGTTCTTACTGAGTGTACACTTGCGCTGCAATAGCTCCAGTGAACAATTCTGAGTGGCTTTGGTCGTAAGAAGGCAAGAAAGGAAGAGGAGGGAGGGAGGGTATAGGGAGGAAGGTTAACCAAATCAGAAAATTAAGCCACGCGGTCCCTTACGCATTCGTGACGACTCGAAGGCGAAAAAGATTTTAACGCCATAGCGTTAAAGAGCTCGTTTCGCAGAAATTCCGGCGTCGGCGTCGGTGTTGGCGTCGTTGGTTGTGAGCGAAAAATCATCATCTTGTCCGTGACCGAAAAATCGAGAAAAATGCAAATAAAATAAATAATAAAAATTACCGGGTCCGAGTGAGGATCGAACCCGGGTCGTCTGCGTGACAATCAGATGTTCAACCACACAGCCATGCGTCTGCTTGGAAATACTGTGAAAATAACTTCCTCTGCTTGGAAATGCAGTGAAAATAACTTTCATTCTTCGCAAACGGAAGCGTACTTTATGTAGGCGTCGCAATATAACATGTAATATCCCAGGAATATTGCGTGGTACAAGCGTACATTGCCATCGGGCGTCAGAATATGTGACTATCATAACGATTTCGTAGTTGAAAGCCAGCCACCCATTACAAACTGCACACACCTTACTGCGCGTATTCCCTTAATTCCACGTAGTGGGTGCATAGCAAGTTCGAAAACATTTCCCACATTTGCCGCGCATAATTGCTCCTGGTTTAAAGCATGCTACTCATTACATAGTTTGCACTAAGTGATTCAAGTACGCACTTGGGACAGGATATCGCTATCGCGTTCAACTCTTAAAAGCGAAGATTAGGGGTCCTCCAATTTTTATTCTTTTCCTTCTAAGTCGACTCTAATAATTGTAGTACTAACGTCTCACGAAAAGATACATAGAGCGAAGCAAAATAATTTGCTATTGGTGCCAAATCTTGAAATGGTTGAATCGGCTGTCAAGAACAGGAATACAGAAATAATGATATCATAGTTTGCTTGCAGATAACGGCATAGATCTCAGAAGAGAAAAAAGAAAATTATTACGATTGGAAGACGCTATGAGTGTTCGAAATATATCTGTCCCCCACTTTCCATACTGTATGAGGTCATAGGGAACAAGTTATAAAGCGTTCTGAATTCTGTAAAAGCAGCATGTGCGCTGCTGAAAGCAAATTTGCGCGCCGGGTAGGTATACAGCGCAAAGAAAAGTGGACAAAACTACGAACAAGAACTCCTTGATCTATGTCATACGTTGGGGATTTGTTGTTTTCTTTTGGCTTCTCTGAATTGAAGCATCACGGCGCACGCGCTCTGTACATAGCGACCATTATTTATCCGAAACCGGTTTTCTTGCATGTCTTCCTTTTTCGCGAAAGACTTCACGGACTGCTACTGCAGTATAACGGCCGAAGAAATCTCCGCTCACGTAATTCAATAAAGGATCTGGCCGCAACGCTTTTTTGTCTTCATGTTCTTGGCTAGCGCCATCCCACTGAGCTCGTTTAATCTAAGCGTTGTAGCCTGTACTGACGATAAGAAAAATGTTACTGGGTACTGAAGCAACTGCCTTTTTGAGAGAAGCATTTGCGCATAAAATATGCTTGAGAGTGCTGAAACGTAAATCACTACAAAGCGCCCTCGATTTGCTTTTTCAAAATGTCCCCTCATAATATCGGTCTTTCTACGGGCTTATGGTCGAACGGCTGCGGCTGTAACTTGAAAGGCAACGAATATAACTTTGCAGTACTTTTTTCTAAATTGAAACCACCTTCTGCACTCCTCCTTCTCCTACGTGATGCGCTCACTTGTAAAAACTAGTGAATATGAGGTAAGTTTAAGTTTCCCAACTTCTGAACACAGTCCGCCTCGGTGGAACAGGGGTTACGGTGCTCGGCTGCTGACCCGAAGGCCGCGGGTTCAATCCTGGCCGCGGCGGTCGCACTTCGATGGAGGTGAAATGGTAGAGGCCCGCGTACTGTGCGATGCCAGCGCACGTTAAAGAACAGATGGTCGAAATTTCTGGAGACCTCCACTATGGCGTCTCTCATAATGATATCGGGGTTTTGGGATGTAGAACCTCAGATATTATTATTAACTTCTGAACTCGTGAATTTCTCGGGCAGCGTATAAGGCAGAAGTTCCGGGGATGGGATGGGATGGGATGGGATGGGATGGGATGGGATGGGATGGGATGGGATGGGATGGGATGGACGGACGGATGGACGGACGGACGGACGGACGGACGGACGGACGGACGGACGGACGGACGGACGGACGGACGGACGGACGGACGGACGGACGGACGGACGGACGGATGGACGGATGGATGGATGGATGGATGGATGGATGGATGGATGGACGGATGGACGGACGGACGGACGGACGGACGGACGGACGGACGGACGGACGGACGGACGGACGGACGGACGGATGGATGGATGGATGGATGGATGGATGGATGGAATTTTAAAACAATCTATCTAAAGAGGGCGGATCCCTAGACATCGGAAAGCCCCCTGGCCGACATCTCGAGGTAGGCCCCGGTCCACCAGCCACCGCTCGTCACCCGAGCCAGTGGCCCAAAGTGTGGCCCTACGAGGAAAAATTGGCTACCCTATAGCTAAGATAGGCAGTTGCTACGCTGGTTGGCAGTTACATGCTTGAAGAAGACAAGACAATTTGTCGAAACGTCGGCCCCAGCGACATCCCGTGTTCAAATATTTGAAATCTCAAGTAATGTATGTCACCTGCCGTGCGGCCTTGGGACTTTTCAAAAGCATGATGGCGTGTACGTAGTGGAAGATACACTCTTTGAAGAGTCAATGTAACACTGATGTGGACGAGAAGCATGTGGATGGTCGACATTGTTGAGGTGATATGAATAACTGTGTGAAAAAAAGTCTCGCGTAGGGCAATTGCTTTTGTTTCGTTTCGTTTTTAGATGGGTCGATTGTACTACCTTCTTTCAGATGTAGGAAACAATTGGACCCTGTAAAACCACTCCATCCTCCTGCTGCCTCCGCCGTTTTTGTCTGTTGTGCGTTTGCGCTCGTACGCAATTCCAAAAACTCTCCTTATGTATCTTTATGCAGAAACAACCGTGCTTTAATTAATATAGTAAGTTCTACAGATAGCAGAAGAAGCAGGAAGAATGAGCGCAAAGAGGATGCCAAATCGGGCAAGAGTACCAGAGGAACGTATGATTCACTACACTACACTTAGAGAAGAAGAGAGGAGAAACACAGACTCCAGAGTAACGTAAGCCTACACAGAAAGCGTCGCCGACCGATTTACTGCCGCATCGTCCTCGAATACCTTCTTGAGGATGTGACAAATGTAGCTCTTACACTTAGCTTCCGAAAATGATCGGAATTAAGCCCGCTTAGCTCGATATGAAAGGTGCAATAAGATGCTCGAACTGATATCGGCCTCTTTAATGCCTGTACCCGGAAGTCCTAGCTCGCCTTTCCGTAGTCAAATCTAGCCCTCGAAAGCGACGCACACGGTGATCAAGTTGTCATTTCGCGTGATGAAGGACGCAATTGCACTGACAAACGGAGCCAGTTATATCGGATGTCTCTGCTCGGTCATTGCGCAGCATTCGATAAGCAACCCTGCCACACTTTTATGGCCGCCGGGAACCGTTCTGAAAGCGTTGCGCATGCGTCGTGCGAAGCTAGCGCTTCGCTTAACCGTACTGCCTCGCGGACGGTGTGATTCATTCCAGGCATTTATACATGCAGTTAGGCAGAGCGAGTAGACGCAATGTTGCATCTGAGCGTAGCGTAATTTACCTTCGGCTTACCTTCCTTGTAGACAGAACGTTATTGATATTGATTCAAACAAGCCTAGCCCAAAGCCAAAGAAATAATGCTGAAAAAAGGCTACGGACCGTTAGAAGATGTTGAAAAAACATTCGAATAAATACCTCTTAACATTTACAACCCTCAAATCTGTGACCACCACGATCTTTGTGCGGTGTATTGAGCTCCATTCTGCCGACGTTGCTGGACGTTTCAATTCCTTTGAATGAGGGTGGCCTTATCTCTTTTCATCCTAAGACACGCTCCTACCCCCGATTTCTAGAACGTCCCTTCACTCGGCGCTCACCTTGACTTGAGAATGTAGATGGCAGGTCTACCCTTCGGCAAAAATATTTATTGCGCATGAGCGATAGCCGGCATCATTTCGTGATAACCGCTGAGTCATTTTAAGGGCTGAGTCATTTTAAGTCGAGCGGTGGAGCTTTGCTGAGCGCGGTCGAGTGAAGGGTGCAGTTCGAGTCGAGGCATGTTTCAGAATACGGGGGTTAGACAACTGATCGCACGGGAGGGAATGCAGGCAAAAGAAAGCCACTCTTAAATCATCTCCTTTCGGCGTCGCGAAACAAGGAGGAATCGCGTACGTACCAAAGGAAAAAGAGTGCCGACCAAATGACACATGGGCAGGCGATCCGATAA
The DNA here is from genome assembly GCA_030522465.1 of Rhipicephalus appendiculatus. Classification (NCBI taxonomy): domain Eukaryota; kingdom Metazoa; phylum Arthropoda; class Arachnida; order Ixodida; family Ixodidae; genus Rhipicephalus; species Rhipicephalus appendiculatus. Next base: position 3,973,412 of record JALIZH010032999.1, read on the forward strand.
CAATCTCCGGAAGGTGCAGCGGTGGTCTGGCGTTTCTAGGAGAGGCAACAGGGCGTAGCTCTCTCGGCCCGTCGTTTATCATAGCCCCACCACAACGCGGCGCTCCCTGCTTTACCTTTCGCGTTGCTTCCTAGGCGTCGGCCATGCTTTTTATTTTTTATTTTCAGTTCAGATTGCCTTCGACATCTTTAAACGCCGAATTTATTATTAGGCCTTCCTGCAACGTCAATTCGCGGTCACGCATCTTATCTACAGGAGCCCTTATAATGCTAAACTCCGCCTCGCCTCTCAGCAAGGAATGTACAGCGAGCCTTCTAAAGAGCACACTCTGATGTCTTACTTCGCGCATACCCGTAGCTACCGGCTCGGCCTGCGCTGCTGTAGGCGACGAGTATTCCCTGAAACGATTGCGACCTCTGATCTTGGTTCCACGAATGTCCTTCTTTCCGACATTTATTGATTTTGTGCTTGGAACAGCGTGGCTAGACACGGATAACGCAAACGTAACAGGAACCCCCCTGTACTATCAAGTGAAGTCCATTGCAGCAAGACGAACTTTTATGCAACGACTGTCGCGTGGTCTTGAGCCCTCCGCGTGCAGCAAGGGTTACTGTGAGAAAAAAAGAAATCGGCAGATCCCACTCATTCTGGGAGAGTCGGTGTCTTCATTTATTTATTTATTTATTTATTTATTTATTTATTTATTTATTCATTTATTTATTTATTTATGAAAAAAAAATATGGGAAGGTAGGCTACGTAAGAGCCGGCTATCCCAACATCATGGTAGTAATATACAAGATACACACAAAGATAAGAAAAATAAAAATAATAAAAGAAGAAAAATAATCAGAAGCACTATGTACATATATACAATATAGGGCGTATAACGCATGACAGTCTATGGGCATAGTCCAGTTCATAGAGCATGTTAATATCGCGGATAGAGTCCGTACAGATAATTTTATGCACTTTAGTGTGACTTATGCACTTATGAATCATGGCACTTACATCTTACTATGATGTGCTCATTAATGTCTCAACTATATGACAAGAAGCAATAAGAACTATAGACAGGTTCACTAAATTTGTGACCATTAAAAAATCATGAAGTGCTCTCCCTGCGCGCCTTTGTTTATCAGGATGCGGCCACGGTCCAAGCGTTTCGCCAATTGTAAGTAGTCGTCTGTCGAGGCGGTTCAATCCATCACTCAGTTGAGCGCGTTGTTCATCATATTGTCACGCGCGTTTTGTATTATACTTGTGCTGTATTCGGTTTACGCCCACAAAGACTGTAAGCAATGCTCAGCGCAAACCGCGCCTCATTTTTCTAGAAGCTTCGCGTTTATTGTAGATCGTTGTGTTAAGATTGCGCGCAAGACGCGAACACGCGAGCTTATTCCAGAGCTTTCGCGACAACCAGCGATAAGACTGGAATATTCGATGACAGGCGTATAAATGCCGACGCGCGTCACCGCTTGTCAGTTTATCGACGGCCGACGCTCTGTTCGCCGCTATCAGTGCAGTGTGTATTCCTGTAATCTGACTTTCTGTTTACCGGCCACAAGTTCGGCCTAATAAACTGTTTCAT
>JALIZH010032999.1:3980000-4000000 GCA_030522465.1 Rhipicephalus appendiculatus
GTCACAAAAGTACACCTATGTATGACCCACTCACATGGCGCAGAAGGGCGAGTACTTTTTGCAAATGACAGCGTCTTCGAAGAAACTCTATTTCATGCCAAGTAAAGCTTGTGTCATCTACAACATTTCTATGCGGCCCTGCCTACGAGGATGCGTATCTGCTGTTGTTCGACTGCCCCAGGCACGTCGCGCAAAGACACGCGAATCGAACAGGAGATCTGTTCACTGGATTCAAAACGAACCTTCTTTTTTGCGAAGTTTATAGAGATCAATGACTACCAAATTTAACAGCACAATGTCTTACGTTTCTTCTTAAGTTTTAGCTTTACACACAGACGAGGAAGAAGTGACGGCCCCGCAAAGACTCTCATACGAAAAACTTAGAAAAAACAAAACAAAAAAGCACGCATGCGATGCGACACGGAATTCATTGATAAAGTACTTCCGCAATGTTTGCGTTTCTGCGACTGAGCTTACCTGTAGTTATTTCAACTTAGGGAACGCTCATGAATATATAGTGGCAATATCAGGATATTGATTACCCAGTTCCTTTGAAAGGATGGAGACGAGTGCGGATTTGCATGCGTGCGTATTCGCGTGTACAAGTTACCACCACACTTTCTGACTCCAGTTTTTAATATACCTTGTTCTTGTTGCTTGAGGAACTTGCCAGTCTGCTTTTAGCCCCTGTAATTAAAGAGCGAGCGTACTTGCCTTCATTGATCTTCTTATAGGATCCCTCCAGAACACCAGAATTTAGAAGCAATATGGCGGGAGCCCTGCAGAAACAAGAGTCCGACAGTGGGTTCAGACGAACGGTTTAAGAAACAGTGGGCGGGTGCAAGAAAAGAGAAGAGAAAGAAAAAAATTGGCGAATCTATAGCACTAAACCGCGCAAGCCTGGAAGCAGCGAAACTGGAGGATTCTGAAGATTAATCTGGTTGCTTCTAGGTTGTTCCTAGGCCTTAGCTGGGTGATGCAAGTTGTTTCTAGGTTGCTTCGAAGTCGTTGCTAGGCTTTAGCTAGGTGATTCTAGGTTGCTTCTACGTTGATTCTCAACGCAGATAGGTTCGAGTTGAACCACGGACAGTCACAGACACGATACGGGGGCACGTGGTTGTTGGCGTGGGCCATCGCTTCGGGGTCATCTCGAAGCCTACGTTGCCTTTCCCGTTCCCCAGTATTCTCTCGTTGCACGTACTCGGGGTCTTCGGCTCACCGCCGTCACTTCGCAGCCATTTCTTAGGCTAACTGCTGCCTTCTTCATTTTAAGTGCAGGAGTGGTGAGTTCTGGGATGTACTCGATTTCGGTGTCGCATACCCGTTTATGATGATGATAGCTTTTTTGGTACGGGGAGAACAAGGAGCGACTTGCGTAATGGCTTTGTTGTTAAAAAAAAAGGTCTAGAAAGCAATGTAATATACGAATAAAATGCAAGATTCACTAAATATTTAAGGAGACGTATTTGGTGTTTTTAATTTGCTTCTGTGGCCATGTAACATTGCACCAAGAAAAGGCGGATCGTAATATACCGGTAGTCTCGATAGACGAATGATAAAGAATGCATAAGTGCATTTCGATATACTTTTTTTTTAACGAAACGTGGTTTGTAAGAAGTCGGCTGTTTCGACAGTAATAGTTGGCTTCTGAACACTTGCGTGAACGGAAACCGAACAACGACCTAGCGCGTACAGGATTCGACCCCTGGTCCCGTAGGTGGTAGAAGACAGACGTATTGTCCTTGGCATTTCAATTCATCAATGAGAAACTTGCTTTGTTGGGGCACATTTGAGGATACGGACGTATTCAAATGTAGCGCTAAAGATACTTAAGGCCAAAACAAGAACCACATAGAAATATGCTCACTCGTAAAAGAGCCTGAAACTTCTCCCCTGTTTCATATCTCGGGTAGTGCAGATATTTTGGTAGCGCCCTCCCCTGAACTATTATAATGTCGGCATAAAGAGATGCCGGTTCCCTGATACAGACGCGCCAGATACACGGCTTATTTCGACGTGTTACAGAAAACGAACAAAGGCGCTGAACTGAAAACAAGTCGAGAGCGACACGAGAAAGCGGTGAATCAAGATTTCGTATACGTAAAATCTGCAGATGCTCTTTCCCAAAAACGGAGTCGTGACACAGATGCCGCACCTAGAACATAAGTTTATTTCAGTATGCCGCCCTTTTGCTGCCTGCACAACTGTTGCGTTCCTCTCGGATCGTGTCTCGGATCAGTGCAGGGAAAGGGGTTGCTATACTACTTTGTGGAGCGGCGGGAACGTGAATTTTCAATTGGCGCGTAAACGACAGCGCGCGCAATGTTGGCAGCCGCGGTGGGGACGCCGAAATCAAATGAGAGGGAGAGGTGGCTCACGTATGCGCACCCTGCCGGGAGATTTTCCCGCCAAGCCGGCATCGTTCGTGCATTCAACGAAGCGAGAGAACGGCAGGTATAGGAAAGTTGGGGCGGAGGTGAGGGAAGGCTGTGTTTTGAATTTCAGATTTTCCAAAGAGCTGGCGGGGCCTCCATGATGCTCACATATGGTATACCTCATGACCTTTGTAACGGGGAGCTCGGCGAGCTGCGTTAACAGCGCACTGGATGGGCAGTCCTTCGAATCACACAAAAGCAGTGGGTGCAAGTCGCAAGAAGGCTCGCTACATGGGTGTGGACGACCTTAAATTTCTTTGCAAGGTGGTGTCGTTGTAGTTGGTTGCAATAAGCCACTTAAGATAAGTCAGTTGCGATAAGCTAATGTTGCGATAAGATTGCGATAAGCCACTTACGTTCCAGCACAACTTCGTTCTCCTACTGCTGAAACTCCAACCACCTTCGCAAACCCCGAAAGGGTATTTAAGTGATCCGCAAATACTTTTTTGAAAATGGTCGAACTTCCACTCCATATAATGTAGGTGAGATACGCGCTCCCCCCCCCCAAAAAGGGTACTTCGTTTGTGCCACGATATCCATACGGTAGTGATGTATATACGAGAAATGCGTTCGGATTCCCGGTGCATACGAAGCTTGGACGCCCCTGCACTGCGCGGGCGTTTTAAACAAGGCGTGAAGCGAGTTTTGCATGTCGCAGCATATGCAGTTACACGCGCGCGCGTTTAGCACGCTCCAGGAAACTCTTGGCGTCGTCAAACGTGTCAAGTTGTGCATAAAACACGCAACCGAAAAGCAATATGCGAAGTTCGCTGTTTACGCCAGTGTGGGCTTCAAGTTGCACCAGAAGCCTGCTGTCGACGTTAGTTTTTAGCACATTTGTATTTTTTTTTTTTGCCGGGTTTCGACGGGCAGGAAAACAACTTAATTGGAGTTTGTTTCTATAGGACATGTGGTTGCTGTCTTCACTTTCCTATTTTGGAACGCCCCTCGTAAAACGAGCCCCCCCCCCTCCTCTTGCCCAGCTGTAATCGTAGCTAGCGCTTCCCCGTCAAACATATGCGTGTTTTGGAAGACTTACGCCCGACGCGTACAAACCAGACCACCGGGCGCCATCTTCTGTACGTTTACAACTTTATTTTTTAAGGCGAAAGCCTTCGATGCCTCAAACAGGAAATTTGACTGGCGGCGTCCCGCGGCATCGGGTACCGAGTGATGCAAAAAAAAAAAAATCAGAAAGTGATGACGCCACCTTATGACATCACAGAATGCCAAATTCTGTCATTATTATGACGTCATATTGACATCACGTGAAGTGAGGGCAGATGGTGACGTCATTACATGACATCGTAGCTTGGTCTAAAGTGGTCTGATCACGGAGGCAATGTAAAACCAGGTGAGGTGCCTCCGATCTTTGAGGCAGTGCAAAGCCACATTAGATGCAGAAAGCTTTCGAACGGTGGCGGGGAAGGATCAATACAACGAATTAGAATAAAAAGAAGATGGCTTCCGCCTTGGAGTTGTCTTAAGTGAATGCATAAGGGAGCTTGTGATGGTGGTGGTGGTGGTGGTGATGACGTTGGCACAGACGGGTCTAGCTTAGCAGGCCTGGCCGGCAATTGCTCCGCTTGAGCGACTCTTGCCGTGTAGTACGGCACCATACATCGCTTGAACCTGTCTCCCCCTGTGACTTTTTTCTCTCACAGTGCCTTTCTGCTCACGTTTGCTCTATTCTTCTACACTTGTCTTTGCTTGGTTTCACATTGTCATCAGCACGTTTGTGGGCGGTAATTTAAAGTTAGCAGTGTGTCATTCGCCCATCCTTCCAAATACAGAATTTTCCATTGTACGGCGGCATCGTGAAGTCCTGTAAATTATCCAAAATTTGAAATTGTATGGTACCATCGCAAAATGTTGTAAATTCCTGTATATTCTTGCGGAGTACTGCTGTAAACAGACGCGCTGCTCATGCAAATATCTACACTGGCGTTCTATGCTAAAATATTCAACCCGCAATATTTTTCCTAACTATCAGCTTCATCTCCTGCGTATATAAGGTTCTTTTGTTTTGTTGTTGTTGTTGTATTGCAAAGCTTGCCGCATCATACCATTGTGGAGCTGGCAACAAGTTGTATTTCGTTGCACTGCGGACCAAGAAGCTATCGGCGTATTGGTCCGGAAGATACCAGCCGCCCAGAATCGATAGCAGCCGACAAATAAAGCGTTGATGCGTTCCATTTCCGCGTTGCGCGAATAGAAGACATGGCGCCATATTAGGTGTCTGTAGTTTGTTGCGACGTTCCCGATCGGATCTCCGCTTTACGAACGCATTGTTCGCGCTTGGTCGAGTCGAAATTAATCACTAGTACCGGCACAAAATTCATCTACGTTGGCGCGGCCACATTGACAGAGGGCGCGCACGCGCGTCGGCCCTGCCAGACAACTCGTTTTTAACAGAAACGCTCATTAGGCAAACTGAGATAACTGCGCGTTGCGGACAACTTCGTTGTTTCCGTGTACGCTGTGAATGCGTCCCAGAATACGCGCTTGAACAAATCGGCAGTGCTTCCTCGGAGCTCCGTAGCTCGGCTGTGGTGCACGTTTTTTTGTTTCGATGCAGCCGGCGGTTCGGACTTTAGAATCCAGATCACTGTTGCCGCATCGATCTGTCCACGCTCGATGCTGTTTAGCGTCTCTTCTTCGCGCGGGGATAAATACGCTGGCTCTGTATTATCTCTACGAAAAGTCGGAGAAAACTGAAAGCGGCGATCAATATGCAGTGAGAGCAGCGTTCTATTTTCTGTAGTATTTCTATGCAGGCCGGAAATATAATGCACAGGAATACTTGCGTATTCCTAAACAGTATGTGTCTTTATTTACTGGGATGTTCTTTTATTCGGGTAAGTGTAAAAAAATGAACTTGTTTTTAATAACGCAGAAAAAGAGAAAATTACATAAACTGTAAACACGCTCATATATAATTGCGAATGACTGCACTTAAAGACGTTCTTTTTTTTTTTTTTGTCGGATGTCATCAACTTGCCAAGTGACAAATGAGTTTCAAGCCAGAAGGATGACGTTTGTGCAAATGCCCATTCCAATCCAATATTGCGAGCTCGATGAATGGGCAGGCTTAAAACGTCCCATAGGCACCAGATATAAATGGAACATCTTAAGTTTTTACGTTGTGAAGCCCCGACGGAATTATGAGGAAAGCAATCGGAGGGTACTCCCGATCAATTCTGGCCCTGGCGTTTTTTAACATGCTCTAAAACACTTCAGTACACGAGAGTTTTTCGATTTTTTTTTTCATTGTAACCTAGTCGTCGCGGTCGGTGTCGAATACGCGCATTCATAATTGTAATGTCTTGGCCTGTATGTATACCTCAGTTGCTCGTACACGACCTACAGAAAATAAAGTACCGGATACTGGTTCGTTTCATTGCAATAGCGTGGTTATCCAAAGGGCTATCGAAATTGAGTTTATTCTAGCCATCCACCACGGTTCCAGTAAAAGACGGATAGAGTTTTCTCTATACGTCCTGCATCTATATCCGTCCTTATGTGTCTGTGCAGTCCTGTGTCTATAACTTGTCGCGATCGCAAGACGGATACAGTTTGCTCTATCCGTACTGTATCTATGTCTTCTGCATCTATGTGTCGTCCTTATAAATCTACATCGGTCCTTTACCTATATCTGTCCTTACGTATTTATTCCTATCCTGTATACCTATATCTTCTGTATCCATAGCCGTCCTTATGCATCTATATCCGTCCTGTGTCTATATCTTCTCCTCAAACCCAAGTGTAGCACTGGCAGAGTTTGCTCTATCCGTCCTATACGGTCGTCATTCGGGCGAAGATATAGGAACCCATGCAGGGAAGGCACACAAGGAAAGAAAGAGACAGACAGAAACCGGCAAACATTCAGGCAGTCACTGTTGTTGACAACACAGGATAGAGCTTGCTGTGTCGTATTTATGTTGCCCGTCTCTCGTCGCTTGTGTCCGTTTGTGCACCTATAATGTCTCGGGTCATGTACCTTTTATGAGCCGGCAGTTTTCTTTGAAGGCAAAGGGAGAACTGGGGCGTGCAAGTCTAGACGGTTGGAAAGGGTTTACAACCGTCGCATTCGTTGTTTTCTGTATAGATACTTGTCGCCCTATATAGACAAATGGTTAGGCCTTTGTTTGTTAGTCTGCTTGGGCAGTGTAGGCGACTCGTCTCATGTCGGTTGGTCGTCCGCAACTTCGTGCTTTCGCCTAAACGCTGCCGTAAAAGGTGTTGGTTAACGTCCGGCGCCAGCTTTCTGGGCGGTAAACGGCATGTCGGCGCCATTTCATTTGCGGAAGGTACGTCCGTTAGGCGCGGTTGCCGAAACACGTAAGCCCTGTATACAAACGCCGATGTCATTGTACGACCGGCGCCGTTAAATTGCACAGTCCCACGCATACAGGAAGCGAAAATACCGCTGCGAGAGGCACGCACCCCAAAGCGATCCGTGATATCATTGTACGCAAATCCGTCCCCGTCTTTATTGACAACCTGTATACTCCGCTCAACTCTAACCACCGTTTAGATTGCAGCCTCGATTCGTCATTGCAGCTGCAAATGGCGTCAAACTTGTTTAGGAGGCACTGGGGGGCTAGTTAATAACATAATAGTTAAGGTTTTACGTGCCAAAACCATGATATGATTACGAGGCACGCCGTAGAGGAGGGATGCGGAAATTTCGATTTTGTAGTGTTCTTTAACGTGCACGAGACGTCGGTGTTTTTTACCGTAGTGGGTCAGCAGCCGAGCATGGCGGGCTAGTCGGTTGCGTAGAGACAGTGCTCGTGCGCACGCTGCACGCACGCACGCACGCGCGCAGACAGACACACACACACACACACACACACACACACACACACACACACACACACACACACACACACACACACACACACACACACACACACACACACACACACACACACACACACACACACACACACACACACACACACACACACACACACGCACAAACACACACACACACACACACACAAACACACACACACACCTTGTCTTTGTTTTCATAAGTTTACGCTGCTGCTATAAAAAGCATGCGAAGCAACGTTTCATGACGTGTCACTATACTGCTTTGTCCACAGTGGGTCGAAGCATTGAGGTCATGCAGCTATCGCACTGGAACGGCCAAGTGAACAGTGTGCGATAACTGCATATATTAGATCACCTCTTGTTGCGTTGTTGCCGATTTGAAAAAAAATTGCCAGATACTCCGGTGTGCGTTGAGCAGACTTGCAGACATAATGATGGACCTTTCTGCGGAAGAAAAACATCTTAGAAGCCTGAACTTACAGCTGGGAAGTCCAGAATTCCATACGAGCCCTTCTGCAGTTCTTGAAGGTAACTGTCTTAGGTGAGCACCTATAGATACGCAGCGCTGGACACGCGTGTGTTCTCTCCCTTCCCTCTTTCTTTTCTACCGCGTCATTTCCCTCTCCACGTGTAGGGCAGCAGACTTGGCAACGTGCAGTTAACATTCCTGCTTTTTCCTCCGTTCCGTCTCTGCCGAATTCACTGTAATAAATCGTTGTTTGTTCATTCCACGTCTCACTGTGACCAGGAATGAAAATTTTGGCTTTGCTGTACAAAACGAGATACATCGCGCGTTTCTGTGGTGTCCATTGAATATCAATGGATAAACTATACAATCGAGTGGGAAAGACAATTCTTGCCGACCGAGCTTCGTAACTGTAACTAAAAGGCGATTTTATTTTTGTATTTTTGCAATAATTCAGCAGTATCATTTTTACTATCAAGATTTTTACAAATTAACGCCCAATGTAACGGCTTCTAGGAACACTGCAGTAATTTAAGAAATGTTATAACCGTCTACATGACAGCTAATATTCATGCAGACTCGGCGTACAAAAGGGGAATGAATAAACGCGCATTACTGTTGTACCTAAAGTTATTGTGCACTAAGTTTTTCCGCGGTTTCCAGGAAGCAAATAAATGACAGGAAAAATGAAAAGAATGCGTGGTTTGTACCCAGAAAAAAAAAAAAAAAAACGTGCCTTTCGTCCGTGTTCAGCAAATGTGATGGCAGTAAGAGGATTCGTAGAGTCGTCGTTTACGTCCTGCTTTCGGCTAGCATGCCGCATTATCGTGCTCTTAAGCACAAAGATAACTGGGGCGATTGAGCTCATTTCGGAGGCAAACTAGCCCTACACTGGCGTGCACGCGTGAATTAACTCCTTACACAGCTCCGCTTCAAAACTGCTTGTCCTCGGAGCCTTTTTTTATGTATAGGGTGGCTCGCCTCAGTATCAGCAGCTGCGACCATTATATAGTCGTGCACACTTCCATAGGCCACTTCTCTCTCGCCGATGGGTCGTCAAGACCAGGCACGCACGCATCCCGAAGGGTCCTCGTTACCGTTGTCTTCGTGGACAAAGGAAAAGAGAGAGATAAAAAAAAATGGGGCTTTACTTATTGTCATTGTTTGTGTCAGACTCGACGTAATGGAAACGCGTGTGGTTTCATGTGGCACGCCGTTGCTCTCTTGTGCATTATGGCCGGTGGAGGGACCGGAAGCGGATAAACTGTCGGTGTCGACATCACACGATCGATACAGAAGGGCCCTGGTGCAAACTACTGCTCTGATATTGCTCTCACACTTGAATTATGGGCGTTTGTGCTATATGTGCTTAGAAAAACGGATAGAGTGTTGCCACTTATTCATATTAAGTAATTCCGCTCCCAGCGTGGTTTACATGCGCGGTGCCAAGTTTGGTGCTGTTGCCTTTAGGGGTTTCTCCAACAGTGACTTATTTGACTGTACGATTGCGGCTTATTTGAGTGACCCTATGCGAGTGTATACGAACGTTTCCTTAGAATGTTGCTCGTGATAGAACGAGCCGAGCTACGTTCTGCGACAAGTTCTCTGCAGGAACAAGCATGGAACAAAACAAGAATGAACAAAGCAAGAAGAACAAGAATAAAGACAGAATTTGGACTGTTAATTGCTATCGAGATAAGTTAGGTGACGCCGAACTGTATTTATATACACTCGCAACGACCAGCTGTAGAGCATCAGTAGATGTAACTTATCATGCAACTTCGGCTGATAATGTCTCCGTACGTAACATTACACAAAGTAGTGGCAGTATTCCCGCGAACTTCATTGGGTTGAAGTATCAATAAGCTCTATCTTCTTATTGAATCACATAAAAAAAAAATTGCGGACGCCTTGAACAAGGTGTCCACCGCGGTGGTAGAGTGGTTATGGAGCTCGGCTGCTGACCCGAAGGTCGCGAATTCGGTCTCAACCGCGGCGGTCACGTTTTAATAGAGGCGAAATGTTAAGAGACCCATGTATACTGTTCATTGTCGACGCACGTTAAAGAACGCCAGATGGCCGAAATTTTCGAAGCCCTCCACAACGGCGTGCCTCGTAATTATATCCTGGTTTTGGCACATGAAACTTCCGATATGAAATTATTTACCGCAACGCTATCGAAGGTCATACAACAAACCTGACAAGAAGCCTAATTATCTCGGCTGACGTTGACCGCAATAAAACATCGCCCTTCTCACGCTGTATCTCGTAAGAGAAAACACGCTTTGGCGGCGTGGGTGAGTGTTTGTGTCTATAGCGGATGCCCGTAGATAAACACGTTACTTGCTTCCGCTTCGAAGGGCGTTATTGAATTAACGTGCGGCGTGCTCACCGGTGGGTCATTAGTGGCCTTTTATCCGCGATGCCATTGCCGCGTGGCCGAGACCTCTCACCCGCCGAGGACGTGGTCCCATTGTGCGGCCTACCTAATTTCTCCAATATCGGTGGCCACCACACTCGCGCTCCGGACCAAATGACCCGGAAAACTGATACCCATCGCTGTTACACAAAGGATCTTTCTCGATCCGCAGAGCTAATTGCCTCTGGTTGTAGTTGATTACGTGGTGGGCGCATTTGGCTTCTTTGTTTTACTTACTTATATACTGGGCATAGAGCCCTTGCAAAGATTACACTGAGATAATGTCCTTTCAACTTTCGGTGCAAACTGCATAAAGTAAGCTGAGAATCCCTGCGACTCACCTACAATGCCGGCTTTTCAGCACATTCCGTGAATAGGCAATAATAGAAATTAATTATTGCCTTCTAAGGGACATGGAATACTGTGCGTCGTTAAATAAAGCTTATGCAGCTGACATCATCCCGAACCTGACGCACAAGCATTCTAGTACTCTCTGCGCAGGTCTCTGCGCACGTCTCTGCACACTTAACCATAAGCTATAATTTCTCTCTATTGTTTGAGCCCATGAAATCATTGTGACGGATATTCTTCTTCGGTGTCGTTGCTTTTACTGTTTTAACAACAAAGTTGTTCATGTCTGCGATCCGTGGTATAACGTTTGTAGGCATCAAAAACGGGTATGTGCCACATACATTGTGTAAATAACACTACTCGCCACTGGTCCAATAAAAATGAAGGCAACAGTTAGCCTAACAAACGGGTATGTGCCACAGAAATCTGTGGGGCCTATCATGAAACTATCATCATCATAAACGCGTATGTGCCGCAGTAACTGGGTAAATCCCACTACACACATCTTCCACTAAAAAGGAAGAAGGCCCACAAATGGCGTGCGCGTTACCATAGTCACACCACTGTCACGTGACACTTTGTGGTTATAAAATGTGGTGGCTATACCACCACCTCATAGCTTAAGAGAGAGTGTTTAATAAGCAGCAGTGATACAAGATATCGGAGCAGCGTAATCGAGGCCTTCTTTGTAAACCTGTGTTTAAGAATGGTATGGTCAAGATGCAATAAAACTATACTACTACTTCAAAGCTTAACAAATAGCGTTTATTAAAGAGCAGTGATACAACATATCTGAAAGATTCGCAAAACATGGAAATGTGTTAGCCTGACGAAGGGAATGCCACCAGCTTAGCTGTTTCATGAGTGTCCGTAAGGCGGAGCTGGTTGAATTTTTCAGTGAGTGATTGATTTTAGTTAGTGATTGGTTTCGTTCGTTTTTGTTGTTTGTCTGGGCCCGTTCTCAATATCAACTCGTGGCTCAACTCTAAAAATGCGGGCAGTTCTAGTAGAAAGAATAAATAAAAATAAAAATCGCAATACGATCAAGAATTTCTGATCTATCACTACCACCTCAACTAAAAGTGGGAACGGGCTCGCTTTACAAAATTAAATTACCACTAAACGCCTACTTAGAGCCCGAGATTAAAAATTCCGAATTAAAGCGAAAGAGCACAGCAGTGACACGCAAAAGCTGTGCGAAAAGGCAACATGCCATTTTATTAAAGTATGTTCTCGAACGTTCTTTATGAACTCATTCGGGATTACTCAACTATACTTTATATGCGTTTCTGTGTTTGTCCCTACATGCAAATGCGTCGTGTAAACTCACAGAATCTGGCCTTTTCAACAGCAAGAATACTTCTTGCATTTCTAATTCTGGTGTAAATTCGTTAACACCTGATACCTGTGTACCAGGTGGATAATTGGAGCACTTGGTGACAACCCCTTTTCCGTGGTTTTCGTCGTGCAGCGTGTTTCGACCCTTGAAAGGCATTTTACGGTCGCTGCACAGCCCTCACGTTATTCGCTTGAGTCCAGACCCAGCAGGACCACGGCACTGGCAACCCGGTTCACACAGCATGCCGTCAGCTCTCCAGAGTTCGCTCCGAGCACGATAGGCAATACTGAATGCACAATGCACTGCAACCGCTTCGGCGTGATAAGCATAGGCGTGCGCACGGAAAGGGGGGGGGGGGGGGGGTCAGGGGGGGCTGTCCCCCCTTGTCACCTAAGAGGGGGGGGGGGGGGCGCAAAGTCAGCCCTACACATTGACATAATAGGGAGGGGGGCGCAGCGACTCGGAGGGAGGGGGTGGGGGGGGTGGCGCAAATTCAGCCCAATGCGTTGACATAATAGGGAGAGGGGGGGGGGGGCTGCGACGAACCTTCGACCCCTTGAATGGGAACCCTGCGCCCGCCTATGGTGATAAGGTCTCATTGTTGACGTGCGCACAACAAACAGACCTATCGAAGGTTTGAGAACTGCATAATTGCTTAGATGTTTTCCCAACACTCTCTCTTGGCTTTTTATAGCAGGAGGTGCACGTTTTAATACCCATCTATTAAAGCTATTCGTGTATGCCTCTAAGTCTATCTCTGTTTGCTTTGCCAGCTTGTTTGCTTCTACCATCCCATCATTTAGCGTGTTTGCCAGCGCGGAGGCCACGTGCTTCGTTGTGCGGTATTGTGACCAATCACCGTGACATATTACCATCCGGCTTCAAGCCTGCGATGCGCCCGGCATCTGCGTTGTGGTGTCTTCATCAACCTCATGTGTGCCTATCGGTTCCAGGAATCGTTAAGAAGGCACGCCTGTCACCACTTGCGCTGAAGCAGTTGTGACTGCGTCTCCTAAACGAAACCTACTTGGACCGCATACACGTTTACACCGATGAGTCTACTAATTCCAACAGCTCTACCGGAGCAGTGGTTGTTCCATCTGGCGACGTATCAGTGCAACTTAAGTTTTCCCACATCACGACGTCAACAGCAGCGGAACTCGCAGCGCTACAAGGTGCGGTTAAGTACATACTTCGGCAACCACCTAATCAATGTGCAATCTTTTGCGACTCGAGGTCAGCCTTACAAACACTACAGTTTGCTCTACGGCATGGATTACACGAGCAGCTAGTGAATGAATAAGGCAAGACTACCGCCAAGCACTCGAGCACGGACATGATATAACATTTCAGTGGCTGCCGAGTCATTGTGGAATTGCCAGCAATGACCGCGCCAATGAAGCTGCACGATCGGCTCATGAAAAAGACCAGCAGATGCCCATACCACTCTCTAGAACGGACACGGCGCGACAACTGCAATCGCTTGCTCGTTGAGTCACATTTCAGCAATGTAATACGCAGGGTTTCTCCAACTCGCACTTATATTCTATCGAACCTAATTTACGACTTCGCTTGCCATCCGGACTCTCCCGTCGAGATAAAACTTTGTTGTGCCGCATGTGGTTGGGTGTGTCATTTACGAATGCATACTCTCATCGCATAGGAATGGCCAACAGTGCGGCATGCAACTCATGCGGCTGTGAGGAGACCATTGAACACATTTTGTGCCACTGCCCTTCTTACCAGACCCGCTTTGCAAGCCATGAATTGCATCATGAGACAAGGTCCGTATTATATTTTAGCTATAGAAATTGCAGAGCTTCTTCACGTTGCTTCTGCAAATGGCCACCTCATCACCTTCCAGTGGATTCCTGCGCACTGCGGCGTGATGGGCAATGAAGAGGCAGACGCTGAAGCTAAAAGTGCCTTAAACAGTGCTCCTGAAGTGCGCATTGCGTTTTCACGACCAGACACGAACGCCCTGCTTCGGTGCGTAATGCGCAATTTTACACTTGAGCACTGGACCAAACCGGAGCGACGACATCGGCGATTGCACAAATGGGACCCGGAGATGAGGTTCCGCATGCCTCCTAAATTAAAACAACACATCGCAAGTATGATTCATCGGATCCGTCTAGGTGTCGCCTTCACAAGACATTACACACATCTCATCGGCTGCAGTGACACCGGTCCCGATTGTGATCACTGTCAAGTGCCGGAAACACTTGAACACATATTTTGCAGCTGCCCAACATACGCAGGTGAACGACAAATACTTGTTTCCGCTACCGAACGCTATCGTAATAGGCCCTTAACTGATGAGGTTGTGCTGGGCCCTTGGCCTGCCGCCGACAGTAGTGCAACCATGGTCGTAAAAGCGGTCATAGCCTTCCTACATGCAACAGGATTGGATGCGCGGCTATAGCACTGCGCCAACTTGACAGGACTGTATATAATCACCTCCTTACCTCCCCATCGTCATTCATTACTCTTTAACCTCCCCTTTCCCCTCCCCCGGTGTAGAGTAGCAGGCTAGAGCATGCTATCGCTCAGGCCGACCTCTCTGCCTTTCTGTAAATAAACCTCTCTCTCTCTTACCAGACACATCGATGTGTTCTAGGAGCAAAACTCGATCGTCTTGATACAAGACCGCTGTCCGAAAAGAAGATTCTGGGACCTTGGCCCGCGGTTTCGGGCATGCACAAGGCCACGAAAGCCCTACTGAGCTACGTGAAGGCGACCGGACTTCGCGAGCGTCTGTGAATCACCAGCGCGTGTTTACGTTGTGTGTGTTATCACTGACTGTTCATTTCCGTTCCTTTTTTTCTTTCTTTCTTCTCTATCTTATCTATTATTCCCCCCTTTCCCCCCTCCCCACGTGTAGGGTAGCCAACCGAGCTTAGCTTGGTTAACTTCCCTGCCTTTCTCCTTCGTTTCTCTCTCTCTCCAGCTTTTTGAACAGTACCTTTCGCGATGTCACCATGTGCACTGCGAAGGTGCCTTGACGGACGTCCACGCGTTGAGATCGTTACAGTTGAGGACTGAGAGAGAGACTTTGTTGCATTGTACACTGCACAGCACGAATGCACGCAGTTTTGTTTTCTTTTTTTTGCCTTCTTTTAGTTTTTGTATTCTCATATCTGCCTTTGACACATACGTACGCACGTTACATACATCCTCCGTAGGATATCAAGCCAATTGTAGCGCTGGCTAGGCTCGTGGTTTCTATCTCTCTCTCTCTTCGGTTTTGGCCAATTACGACATGTTTACGTGGAGTGGCGCGAGCCAATGGGGCCTTGAACTAAGGGCTCTACCCTAAGAGGAAGATCACTTGTCCTTCTACGAATAACAGTTTCTCTCTCTCTCTCTCTCTCTGTCTGTCTCACATTTTTCGACAGCGCTGTTGCAAGCACCATTCATCTAGCTCTTTCCGACAAAATTCACTGCGCCATCTGCCGGAGGCAATGTTTATATTCCTGTCTCCTTCCCTCCTTCTTTCATATCCCAAACGCTCGCTCACCTATCGGTGTGGAAAGAGGTCGCCATTAGAGGCAGCGCATCGCGTAGCTTGTTCCCCGTCGTCGCTGAGGACAAACACCAAGACGAGAGTAGGCAACGTGGCCATTCTGGAGCACTCAGCTGGCGTGGTTCCCCATTAGGGAGTCTCGCAGCTTAGGCCCGCCGGTGATCAAAGGAGAGAGCACACACTTTGTGCCCGGTTATTCAGCACATTCGTACGCACGCATAAACGTGTTAGCCCTAAGCTCCTGCGTGCTTGAGTGGAATAGTTCTGTGCAACTCGGCGAGGTAAGGTGCTCTAGAGATGGTCGGTTTACGTCATAGTGAGAGTGTGGAATTCCGTTAAGCGGTACATTCTGCATTGCTGGAGACCAATGACAAAGTCAGAATTAAAGCAAGAAAAAGAGAGCTCCGATAATGACGGGGAAGTGCAGACGAAGGAATGCAACATGACAGAATAGAAAATAACCTTTCAGAAAATTCGTCTGAGTCGGCCATGGTGCACCAAAAGTAAGGAGAGTACCTTGTCTTAGCGCCAGCGAGAAGACAACGTTCGGCGCTCTAGCCTCACTGCAACAAAGAATACACATGCAAGGCCTGAACGAGCTCTAGCACCTCAGTCGCATTCGCCTCACCGGCTTGTGATATCCCGAGTCTTCTTTCGTAAATGCAATTTCCTGTAGGGCTCGTCTGCCTGACCTTGTCTCGGTTTACTTCATTTTCTAGTGAATTGACTTGACATCCGACTGGGCTTACTTTTTTTTTATATTACTTTCTGGCTTCCTACCAACTCTGCTTCCATTCTACTCTCTATAGACACAGCTCGGAGGAGGTTGCTCTGCGCGAGCCACATATACGACACGAGAGTTACTGTTGAAATGGGAAGCGGGCCGCTAATTGCTTGCCCCTTGTAGTGCGAAAACTCTGCTTGCTTCATTATGCAAAGAACATGATTGTTACGCTTTATAAGCAGCCAGCCCTGCTGTAGCCAGCTCCCTCGATGCATTCTCGGTACACGGCCCACTAAAACCGGGTAATGACGATGCGAAAGTTCAACCTCTTTGTTCTAACAATGTTGCCTTGCCATCGTTGCAGCATTTTCTCTCTCACTCTCCAGATCTCCCTTTCACATCTGTCTTTAAAAAAACAAGATGGGAATAAATTATCCTCATAATTTTCAGCTGCAGCGCGTGTCATGGACTGTGTTAACCTGCGGCTGGAATAATTGGTCTGGTTTCACTTCACTAAGTTCCGGGGCCCTTATGCGAGGCCGTTAGGGCTCGTGCAGTACAACCGAAGCCGTTGCTATTATAGCCGTGTACGCGTTTAGGAAAAGTAGGTGGTATAAACCACCTACTTTTCTACCTACTATAACCACCTACTATAACGGCCCATGTCTTCGTGTCTCTCTCGTGTGTGTGTTTTTTAGTAGCGGCAGAATGTCATACAGAAAGCAATACCAACTAGACCAAGAAGAAATTCTTCTTAGATAGAAAGAAAAGTCTCCCTTCTGCCTACCACAGTCACCTGGTTCATCTGTCATCTACAACACAAGTTGTAAAAAAAACTGCTGTAAACCATTTGACGTATACAGAGGGCTTTTCATGGTAAGTTTTACGACCTCGAACTGCGGCTGCTTATCTGCATCTGCCTGAATGATTCTGGATACCTACTTTCTAATGAACTGGTGGCGTGCCGACATATTATTTACGCATTCCGAGCGTGTACTCACCTAAACATGTTACGATAACCTTGTTCGTAAGAAAACTCGACCAGTGCTGACGCTGCGCATATCATTAAGAAAGATAATCAGTCAATGCTACATAACACTTGGGAAAGAAAAGCTGTCTTAGTATAGCCAATTACGTCGGGAGAATTTTATACCTGTATTCTGACCTCATGCCAAGAAAGACCCTTAACTGCAGACTTGCCTACCTACGCGATAAGCGTGGCTCTTAACGGACACTTATAGCCAGCTGCTAGCAAGATGCAGCATGCTACCCTAGTTCGATATCGTCGCCTTTCACGCGCATGCTTAAGCATTCGTTAGGTTGTCAGGCTGCCCTGTCTATACACAGCTATCCCCACAGTTTCCAATGCTGGTGTCTGGTAATCAACTAAAACGGCGTCAGCAGTCGCGTGTCTCTTTTAGTTTACCGAATTTCACTTACTGTGCGGTATAGGGACGCGGCTGGCATGCACTGGTTTCTTTCAAATTAGGATGTATAAATACATCTTTAAATTTAGCCTAGATCTTTCAACGAACTAACCAGGGAAAACTTAAGCTTAAAAACCTTAAGAACCATTTACTCACCATGCCAAAGTGTGCTAAGCCAATACATGTGCTGCTACAGTGATTATTATTTATATTATGATTATTTGATGTGAAAACATCTTGTCACATACATCAAGAAGTATGCAGCAACGGCAGAGAGATAAGATAAAGACAAATAAATGAATAGGCACTGTTCTTGCAAGAGCTCTTGTAAGAAAGCTGCCTATTGCTATTGTGAGAAAGCTACCGTGTGAGCAAACCACGGCGAATGGAGCTGATGACCCTGTCATCCTACGCAATACACATCAAATCGGAGTCGCGATGCTTTTGTATATCGTGTCGAACGCTGACAGTCTCGCGAATTCACGACATCAAAGCAAAGTGTTGTTGCGCTGCGATTCTCTCGTGCCTTTATGATGCAATGTTTAATGGAAGGACTGTTTTGTTGGCCCATATCCGCCGGATACCAATATTAGGATCATCGGAGATGAATTGCAATCGAAGGCGTGGGTGGGCTGGTCCTACGAGTACCGTATACATTAAAAATTAGAGTAGCTCAACTGCGACAGGGGGGAACATCGAGATTTATGTTTGATTATCCAGTACGTATACCAACCAGAAATACTAGACGCCATGTCTACCGTGCTTTATTAAGTGTTTGTGTTTCGAATTTGTTCCCTACGTCCTGTAATGCGTCCAGTATGTCGACTGGATAAGATCGGACCTGATAGATTTAGCGTGTAGAAACTGGTGTGTAAATACGGACCAAAAAGTGCTCGCATTACGGTAAAAATATTGGTGCTGCTGTTTCTGCACCAGTTTAAAATGGTACGATGCTCGAGGCATGAGTTGTAGCAAATTTTAGGTGCCTGCGAGACGCCTATTGACATATAACAAAGAAATTTACAGGCATGACACTCAGTCTGTTCACGCCTCTGTCAAATTCCAAGTGTGTGCGCATACCCAAGTGAGCTGTCGCAAGCCCTTCAGTGCCTTGTATTTAATACGCAGTGACGGGCTTTCGCCTCGACCTTAGTCGATGAACATTTTAATACTGCACTGTTATGCTCATTTAACAGTCTATTTACATGATCGAAGCTCATCAAGTGTGTTGTTTGTCTAAAATAATTTATTGAGACTCACTCTAACACACAGTGGAAGGTTTGATCTTTCCAATAATAACGGATATAGTTGTTTCTTTAGGCGCTGGAGGTGATTACCCCGGTGCATACCAGCATACTACTTAAAAAGACTGTAAGTTGAAAACGCATGTTGCAGGATTGATTCTCTAGTTTTACATTTTTTGAAATTCGGGCTTCCCGTTGCCATGTTCAGTTTTATTGCTCTGATTAGAGGCTAACAGGGATTTTATTTTTTGAAATCTTGATAGAAATTTGGATATAGCATGATAGCCGAAAAATAAATAGCGAACAGGCCATTTCCGACGTGAACGCAAGTTCTGAGCATAATTTTGTTTAGAAGAGTGTAGATCTATTAAGGAAACTGAAGCTATATTAATTACCCTTTAAAATAATAATGGAACAAGTATCCGCGAACACGGCTGTATTAGACTGCTATATTAGACTGCGAGAGTGGGGTAGGATGTTATTCGGCTCTGAAAATTGTTGAAAGATAAACCAAAACACAGGGTATGGCATTCGTAATTCCATGAAGCTTTCCATTCGTAATTCCATGAAGTAGGTGTTGGAGTTAAAGCATTGATTGCTGTTACGTATTGAACACAATGAAGACGTTGCTGCCTCAGAAAAAAAAGAATGCGTTGAAATGCTGTCAAATGTTTCACTTTATCGTTTAAGTTAACCCTACATGTGAGGAACAGCCATTTTTATTTATTTATTTGTATGTACTGCAGCACAATAAGCGCTATGGCAGGAATGGAGTTACAGTGGTAAATCTACGCAGAAAAAAGTAATAATATTATGCAGCGTTAAAAAACAATAAAGAAAATAAGAATAACTATACTTGATAACCAGACAAAGATGTGTTAGATGCCTTGGACGGCAGATACAAAACTTCGGGATGGAGATGACCAAACAGAACCAGGTTATTTATCCAATACGTAATGTAACCAGGTAATGAACCAGGTGAGTAACGAATAATTGTTCTTCATTTGTTGCCAAATATCAGCGTTTTATATCACTTTCACGGAATTAGCCTGAATAATGGTAACTCGTGATCATCTACGAAATATACAAACTTCCCCCCCACGCTTAGTTTACTGAGGCGTTCTCCCGCTAAGTGGTCGCGCACATGTAGTCAGTCACCTAGGCAACGCCCCGATGCGCCCAAGATTTGTGAGCCTCATCAGGGGGGCTGCATCGCCAAGCGAGTTT
>JALIZH010032999.1:4002500-4025000 GCA_030522465.1 Rhipicephalus appendiculatus
CCCCCCCCCCCCCGAAAACTTTCTGCACCTCAATTGGTTTCCCATAGCCTCCGAGATCGCAGGCATTGCATGCTTTCTACGCCTCATGGGGTTTTGCAGCGCCTCCAAGATCAGCCAACATTTGACCCAAGCATCGTCATGTGACGATGTCTTCGTATGACGTGATTATGACGTGACAAATGTTGGCCTCTGTGATGTACTAATGGCGTCGTGGGGCGGTGTCTTCGCATAATAATATTTTACATCACTCGTGTTCACACCGACGCTGTCGACTGCCAGTTTTAGAGTTTAATGAGTCATCTAAGGCTTTCCAATTGATAATAGCACGGAGTGCAAAAAGAGCCAGACAGGACATTCGCCTTCCGGCGCCGTTGTTTTTTCTCCCAGCGTCACTTTAACATTATTATTAAAGACGATAGTCTTTCTTGGGATACCTAAACGGAGAAATTTTGGTCTGTCTGTCTGTTTCTCTGTTTGTCGGCACGTCGCACGATTCAGCTAGCTGGCCAAAGTTTAACCCCCTGCCTTACGACCTCCAATCTTGACCGAGAAGCATGTGTTCATACGGGTGAGCGTGGGCAATTAAAAATCAAATATTACGCATACCTGAGGCACAACATCAATACCTTAGTACTATTCACAGTGTTCCTTTAAAACAAAATCTATAGATACGTAATTATAAAGATCCTAGTGTTTATTACGCGGCGCTGAAAATGCGCCGCTGTGTACAAAACAAGTCTCCGCCCAGTGATTTAACGACGCTGTGGTGCTGCCACCTGGCAGCAGCATAGTTCACAAGCCGATGTTCCCCGGTAGCGCTGTAGATGGCGTCCTCTTCTGTTTTATCAATGCCAGCCAGATGCGGCTGATTCATCGTAGAAGAGCGCTGTCTCAGGCAAGGCAAAACATATATGGCCGCTTGATGAAATACGACCCACTCTACAAGACATGATCAGAGAACGCAGAGAAAAGACCGACGACCAAATTTCAGCGGATAAACGCCGGCGTCCGTCTAAGCGTGCCCAGAAAACGTCAGAAAAACGAGCCCAGCGGCTAGCCCAGCTATTAAATTGTGGTACTCATGCCGCTCATGCAGTGCAGTCGGCACAAGACTATCGTCTTTCGACGACATTTGCAGCGAAGCACACAGATACGCGGCCAATTTTTTCCTTGCTGTTGGCCGTTACTCCCCTTAACTTTCCTAGTCATTTCCGCTATCTATCATTTCAGCGTATTTGAACCATCCCTCCCCTTGTATCACCTCTTCTCACACTCCGTCCTAAAACGGCGTTTTGAGTTTCTCGCTATTTCCCCAACTCCTTCTAACCCTTCCAGCGTGCGCCGGTCTTCTCAGGGGTTTCTTTCGTTTATTTGACACGAGAAATCGAGTGCGCCAACTACTGACAACGATCACTTTCTGCATTTGCTTTTTATCTGCTATGACGGACGATGGGAAGCCAAGGCACTCCAGTTACAGTTGGCCACGGAGACAAGGCTTTGTAGCCCATCTTTTTTAAACCACCGCTGTGAAGCAAGCAGCACGGGCGGAACCGGTGGAAACTGTACACAGGCTCGCGAGGGAACGAACGACCGTTAAAAAGTCGTTTGAGGTGGACATTCGAGAAAGACTTACGAGGGTAATTCAATCTGGATTCACGAGAGGTCTGTATCTGCAGTGCCTCTGCCGAACTTTCAGCCCCTTTGTCTCACTTAACGTTTCTTAAGTTTCACAATTAAAGATAGTTGTCTTTTTTTTTTTTTTAAGAGGATGGCCTCGTGGTTCCTTGGATTCGATTTTCAGGCTTTCCTCACTAAACCAGCTTTTTTTTAAAGTATGTATACGTACACCAAGTACCCCAACGAATGACCTCAAAGGGATCGGTTTTCAAAAATTTGTGCTAGAAGTAAAGCAGCGGACGCAGAATAAAGCAAGAAATTTCAAAAGTCAGAATGTTTGCCATAATTTTTCATCTGTTTTGCATAAAATATATAACGTGGATAGCAATAAATTGTTTCTGGCCGCTTTTTCTTATCTAAAGAGGTTCATTACAGAAACTCTCGACTACGACCGGGGCCATGTGGGAATCTTCGTGAATGTTAAGTTACTTTTTGTGTGTGTGTGTGTGTTTGTACGTAGGAAACCAGCGGAGTCTCCGGTCACCAATGATGATATTTCCCCTTGCCGGGGTGAAGTAACGACTCCGGTAGAACGCCAGTGATTCCTTTTTGTTGTTTTAGAAATCAACTGGCTTTGTCTTCGCGGGTGGTTTCTTTCTGCTGCAGCTACCATTTTTTTCTTTCTCTGCAGATATCGTATCCCAGAAGTAAATCATGACGCGAATATTCGACTGCACATGCGCGTTCCCGCCCGCGTCCTCAGTTGCAACGTATTCTTTATGATCTATCATTGATGTCACGCACAAGAATTGACATCCTCCACGTAAATTTATACGGAAAAAAAAGATCCTTTGCCGTTCATGCGAATGATTGCAATCTCACGTACGCTAGAACAAACAAATGACGAAACAAAAAAAAAGCGGAAATGAAAGCTGACGGCCGGGGACGCCTTTCTAATTTGTTTTTGGCAAGGCTAAGTGTTGCCTGAGGAATACAGCATAATGTTGAAGAGGCAAAAGACAAAGTAACGAATAGAGAAAAGAAAAAAAAGAAGAAGAATCGTGCAAACTTCCAGTATAAGCGTGTCCTTTTGCGTGACCCATACATCAAACATTGATTTACGGGAGCACTTTACACGCCTCGAGCTCCTAAGTGGCCACGAAGTCGTTTAAAAGTGGACTTTCCCAGCCATAACTCTGTTAGTTTCATTTCACGGTCCGATGACCAGCCGACGCATTCTGGTGGCACGGACCCCACTGCGCCGTTCCTTGTGAAACTGCATGAGGCCTTAAAGTACATACACTTTAACTCGCCAAGGGGCTGCCCTGTCATGCATTTACGTTGCAGTATATACGCGCCAGAAGCGAGCTATGTGGAACACGGGGATCTATAATGCGCTAAGAGGTAGTGGTGGTTGTCGTGGTTTGCGCAAGGCCACCTCCCAGCGGGCTTGGTCTGAAATATAGCCTTCAAGGCAGAAGGCAGGCAATATGGTTCAATGATTTTCTACATTTGGCAAGCTCGATGAAGTGTGAGGAATATTCTACGAGTGCATTCAATGCGGGCGGCCTCTGCAAAGAAAGCCTTCGCATCTTCGAGCATTCCATTTTTTAAAAATTTAGAGAAAAAAACGCAAAGAAAGGAAACAACAAGAACAACTACAATAATGATGGCAGTGATAAAAGGAATGCCACTTTTTTATCAGATAAGAATCCCAGAAACAAACAACAACGACAACATTAACAAGATCATCATTATCAACAACAACGACAGCCCGCGCGCGCAAGCACACACGCACGCACGCACGCACGCACGCACACACACACACACACACACACACACACACACACACACACACACACACACACACACACACACACACACACACACACACACACATACACGCACACACACACACACATGCACACGCACAAAGGCACACAGACAAACAAAAATTACACCATCTCCCGCTAAAGGGAACCATGTGTAGATGTGAAGCAGCGGGCGCTAACGCTTACATTGGCGGTGACGTTGACGCTGGGGCTCATCGCAGCGTTGCGCAGGACAGAAAACTGGGGAGGTGCAAAGCACGCAGTGATGGAGCGGTGTTTTCTACTGGAACATGCCAATCGCTGCTAATGGGCAATGAGAGACAGAAGACTCCGACTGGACACAGAGACCCGCAGTCCGCTTTTAGTTAACGCGCACGCTGCGAATTTTTATTGTTCAACAACGCACAGGAGAAATCTCCCACCGGCACCACCTTGGAGGTCAAGATCCATTGCCATATATACGGGGTGGCCAGTGAACGGTTGTGCAGCGCGAGCAGTCGGTTTTTTCAACCAAGAAACTCGCTAGCAGACGCTGCCTGCGTCGGCGTCGCTAGGCGAGAGAGGGGGGGAGCGTTGGAGAGGAGAGAGAGGGGGGGGGACGCGCATGCGCAGTGGGAGTGTGGACGCCGCGGGCAGGGTTGCCTAGAGGAGAGAGTGGGAGCGTAGGAGAGGAGAGAGAGTGGGGACGCGCATGCGCAGTGGGAGTATGGACGCCGCGGGCAGGGATGCCTAGAGGAGAGAGGGGGGGGAACGTAGGAGGGGGGGAGGGGAGGCGCATGCGCAGTGAGGGTGTGGTTGCCGCGGGGAGGGATGCCTAGAGGGGGGAGAGGGGGGTTTTTATTTTTATTTTTTTTCTGAAAGGTTTGCGCATGCGCAGTAAGGGTGGTCACGCCGGCACACCACCACCACCACCGGATTAAGCTTCGCCATAAGATGCTTCACATCTAAAACACACACACACACACAAACACACACACACACACACACACACACACACACACACACACACACACACACGCACACGCGCGCACAAACACATTGCACTTGCTTGCCGTATATAATATATATATCTAAACGTTTGCTAAATAACTGCACAAGCGATGGACTGCGCGTGGAAACAATATTTGTAGCTGGTTTAAGTTCTTTGGAAGATGTTGTAAGCTATCTAACGTATATACAAGCAGCTGCACAAACACCTAAAATGCACATATGAGCTATTTAATTATGATTTGCATGATTAGTCAAGTGGTTAGGTTGTGGTTAACACCTATACCTCCATTCACGCACAATTGAAGAATCGCCAGTAATCAACAGCGTTGATTCCCCCCCCCCCCCCTTTTTTTCAAGCCACAAATATCTGCGAAGGTAATGCGAACAGTAAAAGCCGTATTTAGAGGCCCTATAGTGCTTATGTTTAGGCGCACCTTAAAGTACCCCAGGTGGTCGAAATTTCCGAAGCCCTGCTCTACGGCGTTTCCCAAACTATATCGTAGCTTTTTGGACATCAAAGCCCGGCTCTTATAATTATTAAAGCGATATATATATATATCGTAACCTGACCGTTGTATCACGAATACGCTGGGCGCAAGGCATAAGCATGCAATCTACCGACACACATAAAGCATGCTTGCAGAGACGTTGCAGAGAGCAGTCATGGCGGACCGTAAAGCTGCTCCGAGGGGCGTGACGGCTGCGCTGTCTGCACGATGGGGCCCATGGGATTTGATGAAAACGGAAGGGGCAGGGTTCTGAAGCAAGCATCGTTTCCCGAACAAGTCCCAGGTGTGAACACGCGGAGCAGCGGTCCCTCCACTCTCGCCAGATCTCGTTTGGCTTTTCTCGGCGCGCAACCCTTTGCCACTTTTATGCATTCGTTTTGAAAGGTTCCAGTTTGATTGTTGGTTTTTGTTTTTTTCACGACATTCATAAAAATGCTTTTCTGCACACATACTCTGCGAAGAGCAGCTACCCATGAAGTGACGTTGATAGTCCATGCCGATGCGTAGACGCATGGCTTCGTCACAGAGAAGTCACCAAGTCACCGTTTCTTTCTCTAAGGTTAACCCACTTGGTTACAACAAGCCAGCATTATTTTCACTTTAGTTACACGCGACAGTACAAAGCGTCAGTAGTGCAAAAGAGTGTAGTGTTTGTCACAGTTGTTTTACAGGTCTTCTATCATTACCGGTAAAATGTACCCAGTTACCCGGGAAACAGCGTCCTCTATGGCTGCAACGTAGCGTGTACTGAAGCGGAGTATATACCCCACGTTCTTATCCAGGGAAATCGAAAAGTTGTGCGATGGCCCTTAGGTGCTTCTTCAGAACAGCCATATGGGGACTCCAGCAGTGATCTCGATCGATGATCGTTAAGAATCTGTATGTCCGGGCATAGCAGACGTTGTCCAGTGATGATATGTTGAAGAATATGGAATGTGAGGTCGTTGTCTTTCATGCTAACGGGTCCAGCGGAAATTTCTCAGAGGAAACCTTTGGATCTTGTCCTATAAGGTATGCCGATAACGAATTCGCGCCTGAGGTCGTATAACGCCTGACGATCAGATATAGATATCATTTGCATTGATCTACATCATAACAAGAACCTGGTACGCATTTTACGAGACTGATTAGAACCAAGCTGAATTATGCGGGGCTCAAAACACCACCTTGGGGAATATCACCGCGGGTGTAGAGCTCTGAAGATGGCCCTTCATCAGTTTGCGCCCCGAAAAACCCACCGGGCCCCTTATGAATTCGCATGAGACGACTCGAAGGCGAAAATCATCTCTTCCTCAGTCGATGTATTGGTACTCCCACGCCCCCCCTCCGAAAGCTTTCTGCATAGCACGCAATGTTGCCACAACGTTGAAGCAACTTTGGCAATGTCGCGCCAACGTTGTGCCAACATTTGGTGCAACTAGGGTAACATGATCTTGCACTGGCTCCAGGATCGGAGGCATTGCAAGCTTTCTGCACCTCACCTGGTTTTGCATTGCCTCCGTGATCCGCCCACCTTTGACCAAGAAACGGTGTCATGTGATGACGCCATGATAAGACTTCTCATTATAAGACCTCATAGTGACGTCATGATGATGTCACGGTGACGTCACGAATTTGGGTGATTTGTGATGTCGTGGTGACGACACGTGGTGACATCATCACGTGATGATGATTTTTTGCATCAGTCGTGTTGACACCGACGTCGCGGGACAATGGTCGACGTGGATTGTCAGTTTTCGCGTTTGACAAGCCTTATTAATGATCTGATGTGCAGGCAGCAACAGATCCAGCGGTACACTCGCGCCCCAAGGCCAACCGATTCGGGAGCGTCAAGTACGACTGCTTGGAACGACTGCTTGTCCGTTTTTTCCATTGTTTAGAAAATTAAAACGCACACACGCACAAAAAAAAAAAAGAGAACAAGAACAGATAAAACAGTCTGCTGACTTTCATCTAGCAGCTCATTATCGAGAGAAGCTTGCGTATTTATGCGAAGGCTCCGTAGATATAAGACCAATATAACACATATATGGCTAACATAACGATGAGACAAAGAAAGACTCACTGAACAATCTTCTACGCCACACAGGGTAAACAGAGACAGAGGCTAGTGACTTTAGAGAGGACGACAGTCAAGGAACGTCCGACATGTTTAATATGAACATCGGACATAACTTAAGTCATGTCAAGCTTATTTCAATAGCCGTGTTGAAGTTATCTTGGCAGGAATATTATAGCAAGATGTCCTAGAGTTCCGAAAACAGCCAGGGGACCTCCTATGATTGCATGAATACTGTAGTTATGCGAAAACAGCAAAACGCATGGAGTTGAAAACAGTAATAATAAATAGATAATATAACTAACTGTAACATGGAAGTAGTTACTTTAGTACGTGATGAAGCCTAAAGGCCTAAAAATTAAAAAAAGAATCACCCATGATTACGCTACTGCCTAATGAGCGGAGCTTCGTGTTGAGGTAAGGCCACTGTGTAAGAAGTTTTGGCTTTCCGCAAGGAATCGACTACGCCAAAAATCATAATTTTTGTGCAGCACCCACTACGCCATTATTCATCTTTCTGCGGATAAGCGAGGTTCCTGCTGCACATCTGTAATGTATTACGTGCACTTTATTGATGCGACGTGTGGCTGATGATAATGACGAACTATGGCTGAGCCCTTTGTAGTGGGTGGGAAGCATTAAACCACACACTCGTTGCGCAATAAGCATTGTGGGATGACTGGATTTTATTTCGCTTTCTGCCACGCTACATTACATAGATTAACGCGACTCCTTGCCCGACACGACGCCTTTGTAGGGTCTTTTTGGAAACGAGTTTCAAGCACCAGCGTGGCTCTTAGACAGCGCTCTTCTAAAAAAACATTGAAATGTTCAAAAGCATGTGAACATGTAGAACAACAACAGCTAGAACAACCAACCCGGCATGAAAGATGTTTCTCGTTTCATTGTGAATAATACATGTTACCCATACAGAGAGAAATTATACATACAGTGAAACCTCGGTGATACGAACACAGCTCATACGAATTTCGGGGTGATATGAATTTTTCTTTGGTCCCGGCCAAGGCCCATTGGCCTGCAATGTAATGGAGTACGGTTGTTACGAACCGATTTTCA
Source organism: Rhipicephalus appendiculatus (assembly GCA_030522465.1). Classification (NCBI taxonomy): domain Eukaryota; kingdom Metazoa; phylum Arthropoda; class Arachnida; order Ixodida; family Ixodidae; genus Rhipicephalus; species Rhipicephalus appendiculatus. The sequence goes on from JALIZH010032999.1 coordinate 4,010,585, forward strand.
CCCCGGGACGTTTGATACGAACGTACGCTGCCGCCCAGGTACGAAGAGGTGCTGTCTGCGCTGTCGCGGAAGACGCGCCAAGCACGTGCGAGCGCGGGAACGCAAGAGCGGGCATGCGCGCCGCACCGCCAAATCGTCAGAATCACGGTGTAAGAAAAATATTTTTTTTCTTACGATCAGAATAAACCTTCAGAGACGCGTCACGGCCTCCGGGATTGTGTGCACAAATCTTTGAGGCTCTAATGTGCCTCTGTGTGCCTTCGCGTTTAGATTACAGAGGGCATTGGCGCCATCCTTCTTTTTTTTTTTTCTAACGCGTCGACGCGGGCTGCTGTGGTTGTACTGTGTTTACACGTGCCTGCCTCGTGCATCAGACATCCTATGAAAGGTGGACGAGGACCGAAAGAAGGCGAGGACTGTCTTGGCGAAGGAGTCAGGCCTCAAAACGTCAACATGCGCGACTGTTGAGGTTTTATTTGTGCGAGCACGGCTGCAAATCTCTCAAAAAACATCCCCAACACTTTCGCGATAACAAAATCATAACATAGCACCATGGTTCTGTAATTTTGTGGCCTTGATCTATCGCGTCAAAGCACTTCTGTTACTTTCACCGCAGTACTTCGGTGTCATGCGAAAAAGCATACTAAAATTTGGAAGGGGCTACTGCTGTCGCGGGTCACAACGCGCCTGGTTCATTAATTAAACACGTGCGTACGGACCGTATATTTACGAGTACTGGTGTGACTGCGGACATTTAAAAACTTAACTGACAATCATTCAGAGTTCTTCTTTAGGTTGCTGCGGCCTTGAAAAACAATAAATAAAAATGTACGCGAGCTTTCTTTTGTCGCAAGCTAATTTTTTATGCTTTCTGGTGATACGAATTTCGGATGATACGAATATTTTTGGTGGTCCCCTGAGATTCGTATCACCGAGGTTTCACTGTAGCAAAGATTAAATACGTATTGACAGTTTATCAGAGAATTCAAATTCAGGAGAATGAATTCGAGAACAAAGTACTTGCTGCGCACGGAGAATAGATAATATTGAGCGATGATTTCGATTCGAAAGATGATAAATTACACATCTTTGTACCATAAAAAAGCGTGTTTTTATGTAATCAAATGTTCTTGCTTTCATTTTTGGCTTGGATTTGCGTAAATGTAATTTTCTTCTGACTTTTGTAATTCTTTGTAGGTGAACATGACTGGCCAGGTTTGAAAAATTCACAAGGTCTCTTATGCAGTCGCCTAAGATGACTACAAGACGAAAGTCATCTTCTCCTTCTTTTTCTTCCAAGTCGATGTTCTGATCCTCCCCCTCACGCCCCTTTCAGCACCTAACGTGGTTTTTGCACTGCCTCCAGAATCAATTACATTGCAAGCTTTATGCGCCTCACCTGGTATGCAACTGTCTCCGGGACCGGCACGCCTTTAACTACGTGATGGTTTCGTGTGGTGACGTCATGTTACGTCACAGGGATGTCATGAGGACGTCACAAATTTAGGCGATCTTCGAAGTTATGATGACGTCATATAGTGACATCATCGCGTGATGATTTTTTACGTCAGTCACGCTGGCGCCGCTGATGCCACCTATGATCAATCTTCGCGTTTGTTAAAGCATCTATATAAGGCTTCCAGCTTAATAAATATAGTATGTACTTCAAAGAGTCACATCATTTGCGACGACCCACAAATGACAACGCAACGAACTTCGAGCAACAGAGCTACGCCACGCCGGATTATCGATTCTTTAATACTCTCGACTCTCAGCGCGATCCCCCTACCACTTCCGCTTACGGTGAGCCTTGGAACGAATCGCGTTCTGAATGATGTTGGCGCATCGGAGGGCTCGCCTTCCAAATCTGAATGCTCCGTACAGTGAGACGAATACAAAACGCATACCCAGAGTATGAGACTCGTATACGTTGGCAACAAAAGTATGTACTGCATTTTTTACTTCGCTTCTTTAGCTAACGCATCATAGGCAGACAAAGGGCGGATGGCGATTAAAAAAGACCAGGCTGCATTTTTTTGTCTTTTTCTTTTTGGCATACAAAAGGAAGAAGCATTGCTTTTGTGGCGGGACATAGACAATGGTAATATTTCGGGGTCAATGCTCCGTGTTTCGTCTATCGAGAACCTTTTTATAGACTTTTCAGCTTAACGCTGTCATTACCACTCACTCCTAGTCGTTCCCAGTCATTCGATTCATTCAACTATGAACCATAAACGATCAAGGAATGATCATACGATGTCACCATTCACGCAGCACCACATTAACGCGAATAAAACTTGAAAGTACTGTTTCTCACGTTAAACACAATGAAATTTTAGTGATGTTTGTTCGTTCATTTAAAGAAATGACACCATTATCAAAGAAAGAGCCATAACGCACAACTGCTATGCCCGTTGGGATGCTGTGGTCACAGATCTTACGAAGGATGCAAAGCAATCGCTTTTTTAACTGATGCAGTAGGTTGTTTATAAATAAATCTAGTAATTGTACCCTCATCAAATCAGAATGGATGCTTCTTATATTCAAATTAAAAACAAACGAAGACTACTTAGTGAGTCACGTCGATCAATCCGAGTGGCTGGAATGAAAATGTACATAATCAAGTTCAGAACTTTTATACTTTTCCCTGCGTGCGCCGTGTGTTGTAATTTGGCGCTGTAATTGTACATTGACTGCCATTTGGAATAAGCTCATCTGTATATCATGCTTAGTGTCCCGTGTTGTACCTTTGTCCACAATTTTAGGTCTACGACGTTCAGAAAAAGATCACGTGTTTGAAACCCGTACTTACGTCCTTGCACAGCGGCAACCACATTTAATTATAATGGCCTTAGTAATATCCTCGCTAAAGTCGTGACTTTCTTTGAGAGCAAACCCTCATACCCCTGTGTAGGCGAAGCTAGACAGAAAGGGAATGTGTTGTTCGCATCTCGGCGGAAGGCTGAGTGTAATCTTTAAGAAACCGGCATTGTGGTGTTTATATCTACGCCATTTAAATCTCGAACTACGCTTTATCTCTTCAAAGCTATCCTGATGAATGCTCGTCGAGTGAGGCAGAGCTGACTGTTTACATATCATTAAAGATGACAATAGACAAAGTTATTGCAACTGACAGAACTGTCTGTTTACCCCAATGGTACGCAAATAACGTCAGTTCAGAATAAACTCAAAGCACGTGTAACTCCTCTCTGACACATTCATTGGCGTGCAGGGGAGCGACCCTGCAGGCGATGAAATTGTCCGCCCGAGCAGCCCGCGAAATCAAAGGAGTCTATGTATAGTACGCCAACTGTTGTGTTTGAAAGTAGTCTCAGAAATGAAATAAAGACGAAATAATTGTGTAATACAAACACATTCACAGTGTGTCAAGCCGATACCTACAAGGCCCCGTGTACTTTTAGCAGAGCATTGGCACGGCTTATAACGCGGCCAGAGGTTCGGGCTTACCATTCAAATGAGGGAATCGAAATGAGATTGAAACAACTTAACTTCAAAGCCTGCTTTGCTGAGTCCCTATTGGCTTCCATGGACAAAGGCATGAAGGAGGAAGTCCGTCATTTCAGCAAATACTACGAATGCCGGACCCGAAGTTCCCTTTGAGAGCTGAGATTGAACCATGTTGCTTTCACGCTCGGCTAAACATTGAACTCGAGCTCTTCCTTGAATTATCGTGCAAGTTGCTGAAAGACATTTGCATTTCTATGTCTCGACTGTCCACGCACACTAGGTTCAGAACAAAGGCGAGGTTCGCTACTGAAGTCATTGTTCCGTTGTTTCGAAGTCCCCCTTCTCATCTCATACGTTTTGTGTGAGCTCACTTCAAACGCGCCTTTATGCGACCTTTGGAACGTCTTTGGGAATCCCAACAAGATTTCCTTAATGAGTTTGTATCGGACAATTTAAATCTTACATTACTTTTTCGTAGCAATGAAAGCACGCTATAAAGAATGCTATATCTGCTACGCGCTTCCTAAGCTAGGAACACCAAATAGTAGAGTAGTACTCCTTCTCTAAATACTTGTTTTTTTTTTTTTTTTTTTTTTTCTGCTTACGTAACACGGAGTAGATCCTGTTCTTTGCTACTCATTCCAGAACATGAAAGAAACAGCAAATTAACTGCATTTTAAAAAAGATGACCTATATGACCCGTAACGCATGTTATGTCCTTTTATACCGCAAAACTGGAGCTTCACACCAGAAAGCGACGAAGGCACGGCTGAAGTTTCCTGCAATCGACCGCCTTGTTGAACAAGCATCACACTCCCGTTGGTGGGTGTTTTTCACTTATTTCCGTCCCTCTATCATTCTTCTCTTCCACACTTTTACAGCGAAAGCTGTTATGAGATCACAACAAGGGTCGTTTCTGCGCCGGAGTTGTCCGCCGCCGCCGCAGCCGCCGCCGCCGCCGCTGCCGGCGTCCGTAACCAATTTCACACAAACTAAGAAAAAATGTAATTAAAAAAATTCCCCATCTCCCGCTAAAGGGAACCATGTGGATGCGAAGCAGCGGGGAGATAATTAGCTTGAGCGGGAGGAACGCCGCCGCTCTCATTTCACGGCAGCGGTCCGGGCGCTCATCGCGGCGCTGCACAGGAGAGAGAATGAGGCGCGCGCGCTCCGTCATTTTCATACCGCGGAACTACCGTGGCGCCCCCAAGCGGAGTATGCAGCTGTCACACCACCTGTCGTGCGCGCCGCTCCGTAGGGGATTCCTAGAGGAAAGGACGGGGGGGGGGGGGGGGCCGTAGGAGAGGAGAGCGAGGGGGGAGGGGACGTGCATGCACTGTGGGGGGTGTGGGACGCGGGAGCCGCTTCGTAGGGTAGAGGATTCCTAGAGGAGAGAGGGGGGAGAGGACGCGCATGAGCTGTGGGGATGTTGGACGCCGGAGCCGCTCCGTAGAGTAGAGGATTCCAAGAGGAGAGAGGGGGGAGAGGACGCGCATGCGCTGTGGGGATGTGGGACGCGAGCGCCGCTCCGCAGAGTAGATGATTCCTAGAGTAGAGAAAGGGGGTTAGAGTAGGAGAGGAGAGAGAAAGCGCATGCGCTGTGGTGGTGTGGGACGCGGGAAGGAGGGACGGACTAAGCCCCCTCCAAACGCATGCAAGCAAGATCAAGGAATGGGGTAAACCTGGACGACAGACACCACCTGCCTAGCCATTGCTAAGCAGCCTCTCTGTGCTCTCGGCCATGACTCTGATGACTGTGGTAGTGGTTGACGGCTTTCATATTACTACAGTGTTCTGGTTCGCATAATGGGTGCTTCCCTACTTCATGAAAGTGGCCGGACGCGGGACCGGGGACGCGGGACGCGGGAGGGACGGACATAGCCCCGAGCATAAAATGCTTCGCATCTAATAAAAAACACGTATGACAGAATGGAAATCGAACCCGGGTCCTCTTCGTGGCAGCCCAGCACTCTACCACTGAGCTACGCCGCTGCTTGAAACTGCTGTGCAAACTGACCCTATGCAGGCTTCATGTCGGGTAAGGAATCGCGTTAACATGTGTTGTAAAGCGTTTTAGAGCAGTACAGTAACAACGAGGCGTCAGTCACACAATGCGAATTGCATAACGAGTGGGTAGTTCAATGCTCCAACCCATTACAAAAGCCTCAGGCATAATTCTTCATCGTCGTCCGCCAGAGCATCAACAAAATGCACACAATGCGTTACAAGAGTGTAGCGGGTACCACGCTTATCTGAAGAATGACGAATAATGGCATAGTAGACGCTTCCCCACTACGCAAAAATTATGATGATTTATGGCGTAGTGGGTACCATGTAAGTGCGCTTGTAGTAGTTGCCCCAAGAGTGTTTAAAAAAGGTTCTAGAAAGGCCGCTCTCCCAGCTTTCGCTGTGGCTGTGCTGCGCGTTCCGCGCAGGCTTGGCGGTTTTTCTGTTTTCCCTCACACCTTCCCTATTGCAGGGTAGCAAACCAGATAGTTATATCCTGATTAACATCCCTGCGTTTCCTCATTGACATTTTCTTTCTCTCTCTCTCTTATATCCTTACGTTATATAGCGTCTGAAATAAGCTCCGGCAGCTCCACAGCGCGTTTCCGGAGCCGATCGCGGAGGCCACGGGCTGACAAAAGAAAACTTTTCCATGGGCAGTATAAATGCTTTTCAATCTTTGACAAGACCGATAAACTTGTGCATTGACACCTAAAAAAAACAAAAAAAAAGAAGCTGCGAAAGACTGTAAGAACCAACCGTATTTTTTTTTATTGTTTACTTATCTTGGCTGCGGTCTGTTTCTTGTTCCAAGTTTTTTCCTTCAAACTTCGCTTCTCCGTGTTAAAATTATTCGCTGCCTGTTCGAACGAATATCGCAAGATTAAAGAATTGACGCTTGACAATTCCCATTTTACATTTGAAAATAATCAGCTTAGATAAACGTCATAGACAGAATATGCTTAAGCAATGAATATATGTCCAAAGAGTAACTTTTGATTTTAATAGGCTGAAGTCATAGAGTGGAATCAGCAGCTGAAGAGTAGCCACCGAAAGAATCACCTTGACTGTGGCATGAAGGGTAAGCCGTCACGTTCCTTTGCGCCGCTGGAAGCCATTCAAATGATGACTGCCGCTTTACACTTGTAGCTTAGGACCGCACGAGTAGAGGGTCGGCATTTCAAAAGGAGCAGGCTCTGACTGCCTCACTTATTTCAAAAGCAAACAGTGTACATTTCTCTAAACCACTCCTTCACATTTTTGTTGCCTGCTATAGAGGTGTTTCGTGTTGCGAGCGGCATGTCTTGACCCAGGTGCTGAAAAACGTTCTTGCAGTTCTAACGCGTCTGGACCAAGCTGCTGCTCAATACGAAAGAATGAACAAAAAAGCAAAAGTTTGGATGGGTGAAGCGGTGGAGCGGTGGCAAGAAGTGGTTGCTGGAATTACGAAAAGGTGTCCCTCTTTTACGGTCGTCGTTTTAGCAAGCGCACTCCGACCGTTCGACGTGCGCCATCAAACCTGTGGAGCGCGTCGAGGACTTAATCGTGTACAGCCACTAACAAGAATCTCGATTTTTTATCTATGTATAGTTCCTGCCTTGCTTTTTATTGCTTTCGAGAAAGTAGGCCATTCACTCGGTGCACGTGGGGCCAACCCATGACTTACCGTCGAACTCGGCACGCGCTCGCTTCTGAAAAAGCAATGCTCGGTCCTTCCCATACAGCCTAGCGTTTATTATTTTTTTTCTGCCTAATGTCTGTCAGGCTTTCACTACATCAGACGCGGAAGTTATTAGCAGACATAAAGACGCAAGAAATTCATTTCTGTCTGTGATAAACTCGTATGCTCTATCGCATTCTACAGTGAGGGACACTTCATCGGCACCTGATAAATTGACGGATGAAGAAAGACAAGTTGTCGGCATGGTCAGCACCCTATAGTGAGTGCTATTCGCGTGCTGCTGAGCAAGATGCAGACACCGATAGCTCGAAGCGTGTTGCAACTGCTCGACACCATCACTCCAGTTCTTGCAAGCCTTCAGAAATCTGTTGCTTGACAACACTAGCAGCACCCCATGGCTTCACCATCGACAAGATTTTGGATGCATGGACTCGCGCATACGAGTTGCGTAAAGCAACGAATGCGCTGCTCTGATTTACGCCACAGGACTGACTCACCGTCTGTGATGTTAAGCGCAGAACTGCCGTTACGTCGACGGCAACAGTGACTTTTCTCTCCTCCTCTATCTAACTTTTATTCCCCCCTCCCCCCCTTCCCCAGTGCAGGGTAGCCTACCAGGCTCAGCCCAGGTTAACCCCCCCTGCCTTTCTTTTATCCTTATTCTCTCTCTCTCTCTCGCTAACTACAACAACTATTCTAATGTCTCGATTTTGGTGGTCGCGTCTAAATAATATCGAACCATTTTCTGTTTTATGTTATCTCGTATATCGTTTTCTCTCTTTCCAAGAAGAAACCTGCAAAAAAGTGTAATGCATCCATAAGGGAAAGTTTCTCCTGCACAAAATTGCAATGCTTTGTTGCATAGCAGGCAAATACTGCGGCAAAGTGACATTGCCGTTACAGCAAGAATCTGATCTATGGGAGCAGCGCGGATGAGCCGCGAAAAAAATAATGAAAAGGCGACGTACAAGGGTGGAGCTCAGTGTGACCCCCCTGGCTTGCCCCTCCCCATCCCCCCCCCCCCCCCCCCCCGTCCCTAACGGAGAACACTGAGCACAGCTGTGGTTATTTGTCTGCGTGCGAAGTTTGGCGGGGCGGCCTGTCAGCAGCTTGGCAATGCCCTGAACACGTTATCACATGGTGACAAGACGGGACCTTGTCCCAGTGACGTCTACGCCATGAGCTGGGCTTTCGTCACGCAAGGCATGCAAACGTTGAAACGCGAGAACAGGCTATCCTGAAATGCGATTTCATACCCATGCTAGCGTTGGAGAACAGGATCTCGCGTACAAAATTAGATTTACGAGACGCTCCTACGTCCCTACTACATACATTGTACGATGTACCAAGCGTGGTAGATAAAAAAAAGTTTCCGTCTCGCCCTGAGACTTGTTCTGTGCGCGTACATGTGCGCGCACACAAAGCCACGCGTCGATGATTGTGTCAGTGCGCTGGTAAGCTGAGACACAGCAAGAAATTGAGGGCTTAAGTTATAACGGGGAGAAATGAGGGTGTATTTCGATTCGTGTGTATGCGAAGGGCTGAAAAATACGAAATGAAATGATACTATTGGTGATGACTTGTTCTTAACAATTTGTTAGCATTAAGAGAGTGTTCAATCTAGTTTGAGTAGTTTTTCTACAGGTTTTATTACTGGAATTGTAGACAGCATTGCAGTATATGTGTAAATTATAAAGCTTATACCATCGCTGAGCCACGCAGTAATAGTAAGTAAAACAGCCATACAAAACACGCTGTATTTCCTATTTTCTTCATATACCATAGCTATACATTGAACATACAATATATAACTACATTGTAGGTTCGAAGTCAAACCAGAAAGCGTTACGATTTCTCCGGAGTTGAGTTTTTAACTTTTCAGTTTAGTTGCCTTTTTTACTGCCTCTTTACTCACAGGCAGAAACGGCAAAATGACCATATATTTAATTGAATCTTCAACAGTAGACAGTTAATCTTGTGATATTTTCAAAAGTTTTTTATGCCACAACCACGATACGATTGCCAGGCATGGCTCTGGTTTAATTTTGAAAGCCTCGAGTTCTTTCACGTGCGTTTTAATTTAAGGACACGGGTGTTCTTGCATTGCGCCGCCGCAAAAATGCCCGGAATCAAACCCGCTTCCTCCATATGAGGAGATGGACACTTTACCTCTTAAGCTACCCAGGCAGATAATTAGGCTTGTCCAAAAGCGTGTTAGAACACGATTCTACTGCGAGTAGAGAAGTATACTGTATATTATCGCGAGCTCGCAGTTCGCGCTTGCTCGGCATGACGTTTTTTTGCCGTTAGTATCTAATCCAACCATCCGGCTGCTGACAAATCATTCCCAAAAGAAGCTATCCTGTGTTTGTCTTGGTCTCTATGGGCAGCACATATAGAACACAATTACGTCATGAGCTTACGCTGTACACTACAGCGCATACTATTACTCAACTCGGCTGCATATTCTTTCCGTATTGTTTTTTTTTTTTTTTGGTTTAAGCCCTCACGTATTCTGTTGCAACATATAGGCACTGAGTATTTGTGTGTATGAGCTCAGCATACTTATTTTTCTCCTACTAACACGATTCTGCGACTCATCGACAACATTGTCCAACGAGAGGCGAATATTCCATCTCTAATAAACCACGGGTCAGAAAGTACTCCACGCTATAGAGTTAGCGTTCTCTTATTCTATGTTGTGGACTTGAGCGCGTGTGTGCTCAACCATTCATTGATGAGTCGCCTCTCGTTTCCAGTTTCGTGCGGTCGAGATGGCACGGAGGCGAGCCTCAAGCTCTCGAGGCGAACGTCCTCTGGTCTCCGTGATTCCTCATTGTTTGTTCGGTTTGTTTCGTTTCCCTATCTCAATGTGGAGGCGCGTACGTTCGAGCCCTCGCCCTGCTGGCGGCGCCGCCTCCCGCGTAATCAAATAAAGGGAGCGGTTATGGGGTTTTCAATCTTCATATTGGCCGGTGCACGCTCCTCGGTCACTCTTGTTCACTTTTATTTGCCCAGAAAAAGAAAACAAAAATAGATAATGACAAAAAATAAAACAGGGAGGCAACGCCGGGGTAACGTGCACCCGAGATATTGCAAAACACCCACACTTATGGAAGCGTGAAGACTGTCATTGACTGAAGAAGCTTCTTGTACGTGAATGATATGTAAGAGTAGTACAGCGATCAGAAATGAAGCATACGTATTTCAATCAAAAGAAGTGGAAAATTGTAACAAAAGGATGCTGGAATGGAAAGCAAATGTAGATAGAGTGGTTAAAGAACTTGACGTTTCTCAAAACTAGAAAACCTAGAACTTTGGGGTTGAAAAAGAAGATCGCCTTAGTCGATTGAATAACGCCTACGCATTGTATTGACATGGAGCCCTAATCATGCAAACGAAGGGTGTATGGTAGGTCATACCAAACCACGAGCTCCCGCTTAACACTGACATCGGAAAGAATTCTGTGCAATCGATTCACCGTATGTGCTCACATGATGCAAAAACTTGCAGGTTAACAAAGTCTTCTTGAAATTTTATTTGTTGCCCTAATATTATAAAGAATTCAAAGTCGTAGCATTGGAAATCTAACAGGAGAATGGGTTACCAGGTAAAAATAGGCAGAATATCAGCAAAGAAAACAAAATGCGCCGAGTTTTACATATTCGAAGACTATTTTTAGTGATTACAAATAAAGATGTCAGCGATGTATTTTATGAAGGAATAGGGGGATAAATTCGATACGGCATTCTCGAATGAAGAATTTAACGCACTGATCGCTCTTGAAGAGAAGGTGTATTTCAAAATGTCGGTACGTACAGCAGAAGCACAAATAAATATAGAAAGACCGGGCTCAGATGTTTGTGTGGAAAGAACTTCAATATATTCGCTGCATTTTTTTATTATAAATGTGACATTTCATACCAAGATAAAGTTATTCAAGTTTAGCCTCAGGTTCTTAATGTGGGTAGCTTGTCACGTGCACAAGATATAAATCTACCTGCTAAACACTAGATTTTTAAAAATATTTGATAACCTTGCAGATAGGCAAGGTTTCTTGCAAGCGTGAGATAACGCAAACGGATCCCGTTGAGCAAGGTTTTGGGCATGGTGCACATTTTTAATAATTTGATAACGAACGCTACGTGAGGTGTACGAGAGCGCAGAGTCGCGATTACAGAGTTGTGTTTTTCCTAAGCACAAGTAAAGATATAGCCTAGTAGTAAAGGGTTCTTGGAAGTTTTTGTCTTTATCCAACGAGCACAAACATGGAATTGCTGGTTTGCGGAATACGGACTCCTCAGACATACCAGCGCAGCTTCCGGCACGTTCACCTTGTAATGTTCTCTGTAAATATTTGAATGCGGGTCTTAGAAAATTACAAAGCGTCAAGGCGCATCCATGACGTTACTTTGTGTCCACATATTTTGTGTACTCAAAGCTCAGTGAAACACAAACGTGAACTTCACGGAGCTTGTATACGTGTAATATCTTGCCTGTGCTAGCGAGCGCAACAACGGCGCCTGGTCGTAGATTGAGCTACATGATCATGGGCGGATTTTGGACATGAGAAAACAGGGCCGTAACTATGGGGGGACTTGAGGGGGTTCTGACACCCCTCGAAATTTTTTTGTGCTTTAACTTTTCGGGTGATGCTAAAGTATTTACACGCCTTCACATCGACCACGAGTTGGCAAACTTAGCCATTCTACACATAAACACCCCCCCGAAAACAATTCTTTATTAAGGCCCTGTGCGAAAAGGTTTGGCGCCACCGCCAAGCCGTGAATCATCACGTTTTCATGTGTTCAGACAACCAATGTCACATATTATTTTGAAGGCTCGATATGTAAGTTTTGCGGGAAATATCCAGGAAAATCGAGGTTAGAAGATGAATGAAATGAAGTTACAGTTAACCAAATAACTTTAAAAGAAGAGCGTTAAATTTCCCTTGCTGGAGTGGTATCTGGAAAGAAGGAACGTGACTAAATAGATTCATGGACAATCTGTCTTAAATTAAAAAAAAGCCCCCCACCTCCCCGAAGGGAATCGTGAGGAAATGCGAATGCATTTCGCGCGCGCTTCACTCCATTTATATATGGTGGTTGTGGTTTGAAGAAGGAAAAGGCGCCTAATTTCTGCAGCCCGGTCGGGAGCACGGCGCAGCGCCTTTTTTTTTTTTGCTTTTTCTTGTTTTTTTTAATTTTTTTATTTATTTTTTTTAATTTTTTTTTTCATATATAGCTCCGCCGAGCTCCGCCGCAGACCGCTTTTAGTTAACGCGCACGCTGCGAATTTTTATTGTTCAACAACGCACAGGAGAAATTTCCCACCGGCACCACCTTGGAGGTCAAGATTCATTGCCATATATACGGGGTGGCCAGTGAACGGTTGTGCAGCGCGAGCAGTCGGTTTTTTCAACCAAGAAACTCGCTAGCAGACGCTGCCTGTGTCGGCGTCGCCAGGCGAGAGAGGGAGAGGGGGGGAGCATGGGAGAGGAGAGAGAGGTGGGGTGCGCATGCGCAGTGGGAGTGTGGACGCTGCGGGCAGAGATGCCTAGAGAAGAGAGGGGGGAGCGTAGGAGAGAAGAAGAGAGGTGGGACGCGCATGCGCAGTGGGAGTGTGGACGGCGCGGGCAGGGATGCCTAGAGGAGAGAGGGGGGAGCGTAGCAGGGGGAGAGAGGAGGGGAGGCGCATGCGCAGTGAGGGTGTGGTTGCCGCGGGGAGGGATGCCTAGGGGAGAGAGAGAGGGAGAGAGGAGGTTTTTTATCTTTATTTTTTTTGAAAGGGTTTGCGCATGCGCAGTAAGGGCGGTCACGCCGTACACCACCACCACCGGATTAAGCTTTGCCATAAGATGCTTCACATCTAACACCTGCCGGCGCGCACACCTCCTCAACCTATCCTCCTACTCCTCCTCCGCGGACAACGCCAACGCCAACGCCGGATGCCTGACATAGCCCGACTATGAAATGCATTCGCATTTAAAAAAAAGATGTGCAGAAGCAGTCAATGGTTGTTATCCAAGTTAAGTAAATAAACGAGTGCATTCAGAAACCTTTTCATTGTAATAATTTAAGGAAGAGGTGCGTTAGAAGGACATCGTTTTTTAACGCGATAGCGTTAAAGAGCTCGTTTCGCAGAAATTCCGGTGTCGGCGTCGGCGTCGGTGTCGGTGTCGGTGTCGGCGTCGGCGTCGTTGGTTGTGAGCGAAAAATCATCATCTTGTCCGTGACCGAAAAATCGAGAAAGATGCAAATAAAATAAATAATAAAAATTTTCGTGTCCGAGTGAGGATCGAACCCGGGTTGTCTGCGTGGCAAGCAGGTGTTCTACCACACAGACATGCCTCTGCTTGGAAATACTGTGAAATTAACTTCCTCTGCTTGGAAATGCAGTGAAAATAACTTCCATGCTTCGCAAACACAAGCGTCCTTTATATAGGCGTCGCAATATAACATGTAATATCCCAGGAATATTGCGTGGTACAAGCGTACATTGCCATCGGGCGTCAGAATATGTGACTATCATAACGATTCCATAGTTTAAAGCCAGCCACCCATTACAAACGGCACACACCTTACTGCGCGTATTCCCTTAACACCACGTAGTGGGGGTGATAGCAAGTTCGAAAACATTTCCCACATTTGCCGCGCATAATTTCTCCTGGTTTAAAGCATACTACCCATTACATAGTATGCACTAAGTGATTGAAGTACGCACTAGAGACGGGATATCGCTATCGCGTTCAACTCTTAAAGGCGAAGCTTAAGGGTCCCCCCAATTTTTTTTTTGTTTTTTTTTTTTTTGCACCGTGCACATTTGCATGACGTTATGCCGTTATTTGTGCAATTCACGCGTAACGAAACTTTTGACCAGCACATTTATAGCTATTGTCTAGGCCTGGCATATATGCACGTAATTCGATACGTGACGCGCGTAACCTCCAGTGGCACGACTGCCATGGTGGAAGGCGCCTGCTGTCCCGTTTTCCTGATTCGGGATCACTCTCCCGCATGGTCCCTAAATAGAGAGGCGAGGATTGTCTTTTTCCAGCCGCTGAACCACAGCCCACCTTCTATGGAAGGTGGGCTGTATGGAATCACATACAATACTCATACAATCTTCTCAGGAAATAAAATATTGTCGTTGAAGAAAAGCTTTAAAGGACTTGAGAAACGCAGTGAAGAGGCTTTTACAGCGAAGTTGTGTATGACTAGGTTCTAGTGGATTGCGTCCGCTGCCAAAGGACGCGTGGAA
>JALIZH010032999.1:4030000-4050000 GCA_030522465.1 Rhipicephalus appendiculatus
CGGCACGAAAGGTGCCCCAAATGCATCTTTTCATTTTAGAGTGTAAGCGTCTGCTCGTATGAGCAATTTTTTCAATGGAATTGGATAGGAACCTCCACTGCGGCTTGTCTGACAATCATATCGTGCTTTCGGCACGTAAAAACCAGAGAATATTACTAGAAGGGAAAGGTAAAAATGAGGCGGCTTTGCATTCGTTGTTTTGCTAAATGCATGCATTGAAATGAGAAGCTAGAGGGGGGGGGGGGGGGGGGTATTAAATGTCGTTTGCTTTTTTAGTTCTGAATACCCCACCTTTTCTGAATATTCTTCTCAAACCAATGAATTATCACGAATGAATACAAGCGCTAGATTCGGGTTAAACAATTAGCCCTGAAGCTACAGAGAGACGTCTGCTTAAAACTGGGCAATGTGTGCTTAAACTTTTAGGAATAGTTTAGGAGAAGCACCGAAAATAAGTGCGACGGTTGAAGCGTGTCGTCTGGATCAGCCTCTGTACAACTTTGTCGAAATCGTTTCGAACCTCGTGACAGCTGAGCAACGCAAGACCCATCCAAGTTGAGAACTTGAACTGTCTCACTTTGCGAGAACTTCAGTTTTGATAGATCCTAGTGTTTCCACACTGTTTTCTCTTTGCACGTAATTGCCGCTAGAGGACGCACAAAAGCGACCGACACAACAGGAAGCAATCACTGAGACATGTGCCTGGCTCTTCAGCTGCACAAGTTCCGGAAGTGCCTGGAAGCGCTGTTCAAAGCACCACTCGCGCCACGGTTATTGTATTCTATTGTGTATGTGCTCTGTGTGTGCCCTTCCTCAAACAGCTATGTTTCACAGGATTTCTCTTACAACGCCTTTAGCACAACTCTTCTTAATTTATTTTAGTTTTTATAAATGTTTTATGGACGATTTTGCCTAAGACAACTGGGTGCCGCCAGTTTCGAGTTGATAAAAGAATGTTTTTTTTATTTTTGTATATCGCCATCTGAATTGATAATGTCATAAAACGTTGAAATCACCAATCTAACCATTTTCATATCTATGTATCCAGCGTTGCACTGTTCGTTTAGTTATTGAAGATAAAAAAACGGCAAAGTTAACAGCCCAATAAGGTGGCACCAAAACCAATCCGTAAAGTAGTCTGCACAGCTCTTGTCATTGCAAAATGTAACACGGAATGTCGTGTATAGTAAACCCTTTCATTGCTGTAGTTGCATTCACTTCGTGTGCCATTTTCGGGCCAGTTTATTTCTTTTGCTTTTATCTGGATCAGTTAGCATACATTTGCTGCACGCCAGTTTGCGCTGCACGTTCGCTTGTGCAGCTTTCTTGCGCTCATCGACAGTTTTTATTAAATTGAATAGCAGTTCATGTTTACACACAGTGTCGAGGGAATACGCTGAAGTTATACATTGCTGCGAGTCTTAATTAAATATGCAGCTTACGGCATGATTCAAATTACCCTGCGTGCCTTAGAAAGCGCGACAGATGAAATACCGCGGCCAGACACTGCCTCTTCGATCATACTGCTTGAAATTATTTTCTCTCAACTTCTGCCCGGACTGGACCCTTACAAAAGAATCATCGGGGCGATCGTTTCAAGGAACCGGGCCCTTCGAGCGTTAAAAAAATAATAATAAAGTGGAGAAAGGAAGGCTGATGCGCCAGTTCACGCATCGCTGAGGAAGCATTGCGTGCGTCTATTCATGCGCGTTCTGTCCCCGCTAGAATTTCGCATTCGAATCGTTCTCATTGTGTCCGCGTCCGGGCAACTGGAAGAGACGCGCTACGCTTCTGGGTGATAAATGGACACGGAGCTGCTTCCCGCAGACTGATGTTTCGATGTGACGACGACAGAAGATTTCAAAAATTAATAAGATCATAAGTGGGTGAAAGAGTTGTCATCAGAATGAAAAGACAATTTTCATACATTAGGGCGGCCCGCACAAGCTGTGCGAGATTGGTGTCGCTCATTTACTTCCAAAACGATCTTGTAGTCTAAGTTATAGGTGCTACCTACGCATTTTGCCAAAGCTACGTACCCTAGTAACCATATCTATATGGAGGTAGTTGAACGAGTGTGCGCCAGTAATCAGAGGCACTCTGAGTGAGTGAGTGAGTGAGTGAGTGAGTGAGTGAGTGAGTGAGTGAGTGAGAGTGAGTGAGTGGGTGAGTGGGAGTGGAGTGAGTGAGTGAGTGAGTGAGTGAGTGAGTGAGTGGGTGAGTGGGTGAGTGAGTGAGTGAGTGGGTGGGTGGGTGAGTGAGTGAGTGAGTGAGTGAGTGAGTGAGTGAGTGAGTGAGTGAGTGAGTGGTGGGTGGGTGGGTGAGTGAGTGAGTGAGTGAGTGAGTGAGTGAGTGAGTGGGTGGGTGAGTGAGTGAGTGAGTGAGTGAGTGAGTGAGTGAGTGAGTGAGTGAGTGAGTGAGTGAGTGAGTGAGTGAGTGAGTGAGTGAGTGGGTGGGTGAGTGAGTGAGTGAGTGAGTGAGTGAGTGAGTGAGTGAGTGAGTGAGTGAGTGAGTGAGTGAGTGAGTGAGTGAGTGAGTGAGTGTTTCTTGAACATACCAGCATCATAAATAATTAATTAATCACGCGATGAAGTCAGCCTTTTGCGGCGCAGGATCTCCGACTTTCCAGTATTTTGATATACTAAGAATCAATGAAATAGTTCCGTTAACTTGGTTTACTAAGAATCACAAAACGACGTGAAGTGACATAATCACTACTTGTGAGCATATTTTAAGCTTACTGCGAGATCCCGCCCATCCGGTACCCGTCGGTGATAGGTCTACTTTCCACGCCGGACCCACAATCATCTGCCATCATCTGCCATCATCTGCCGCTTTGTTACCTTGGCAACCTAGTCTGCTGTTCAGACAGATATGTATGTCGCATAGCAAATAAAGGTCAACAATACAATTAAATTCAACAAATACAATGATTAAATAACGATATAAGATAAGATGAACAATAGATTGAGCGATATACCAACCCGCAAGACACTGACTCCTATGCAGAGAATAACGTCTAAAAACCAGGGCGCATATTCACGAAAACGTCTTACAAGAAATTTTTCATGAATATTGCAACCAGTCACGATGCGGGACATATGATTAACAAAGCCGGCTGACCAATGAGAAAGCGCACCTACGAAAGGGAAGTTTAGTGAATTAGGCTCCAGTCTCTCAATGGTTTCGCAACCAGAAAAAAAATGAAAAAAAAAAAAACAGAAGGCTACAGAAAGACGCTGTATATATGAGTGAGAAACGCACAGCCCCCGCGAACTTTCCTTATGGACTCCTTTGTGAAACATCTGTCAGTGACGCGTTGTCAGCGTCTTTTGCCTTAAAGTTTTCTTTTCTTTTTAAACTTAAGGTTGCTCCAAGTAGTAGGATGAATTATAAGATGAATTATAAGTGTCTGGCTAGACAGATACTTCAACATTTCTTAAGATTCTTCTAAGGAGTTATCTGGGAGTGGAGCTCCCTGCACTTATAACAATCACATTCCAAAGGCTACCCTGTATAGTGATCTACAGCGCAGGCATGCGCTTCCGCAGTTTCGCTGAAACGAAGACCCGCGGTTAAGTTTTGCTTACTAGGCATCTTGACGTTACGCGGTCAGTGCGCTTCCCGGATAGATCGCACGAGACGCTGAGGTAGGACACAGAGGTAAGAGAAAGAGAAGGGGACTCAGCGAAGCCAGATTGCTTCCGGTCCGCCATATTGCCTGCCTCATTATTTCGACCCGTTCTTCCGTGTCGACGGTAGCAACCGCAATAAACTGGCAGGGAGTAACGAATGGGCAGCCGTGGAATGCGCGAGACCAAACGGAAGGGACGTGGCACGGCCGCGATTGGCACTGCTTGAAAGAATCGGAGATCCTGTCGCAGCTTAGCATTTCTTGGAAAAGCTGTCGCCATTGAAAAACGAGGACACTTGGATACTCAAGTTTAACCTGTTTGGACGTATACAGAAAAACATGGGTTGCCCATTTACCCTTAAGGGGAGGCAAAGATGGCGGATCGGGGCGCCATTCGTGTACCGACAGCACTTGTCCTGATAGGGCACAGCATGAGAAGAGACCGAGTGGTCGACTAAGCGTCAGGCAAATGAGGTTCCGAGCGACTCGGAATGAGACAACCAGGCGGTGTGACTGCCACCCAGGCCATGCCACCCAGTGAAACACACCTGCAGGAATATATTCACCACGGCCACCACAATATACGTTAGAACGTACCGACGTATGCCCAATATTTGTGCAGGCATTAAATAGTTCCCTCATCAGCCCAATCCTCACTAGTGCGAGCTAGACAATAACCAGCAATACGTACATTTTACAAGAGAAAGTATTTCTCTTCATTGTGCAATTTTAAGGCAAAGAAAGCACGTGCATACAAACTATAGCTCGGCGTTCGTTAATGGCTTTTGTGTCATCTTGGGAACGCACAAAAGTTTTATGAGAAAGCTCCACAGAGGAAATAATGGCTGGTTGCGGGTGGCATACCATCCACGAATGCGCACGCGCATGGAAATGGATTAAAGATAGAGCACTTGTTTCCATAAGAACCCTTGGAAAGGAATACTTGGCAGCATAGCACATATGGGCTTTTGTCCTCTAAGCGCAGCAACCGTAATTCAAATTACCCGTACCAGGCAGCGCAGCAGGTATGCGGAAGCGAGAATTCTCACGGGCTCGTGCAAAATCATACCTCGTATACACCACCCAGCTAACTCAAGCTATACTCCGTGTGCATGACTAAAATGATATCTTTCCGTGTAGTTCTATAAGCAAAGCATTTGAGACAGTATACGCTTAGGGAAGCACGCAAAGTACGGCAGTCTTAGGAAAAGGAGGAGGGAGGCGCAGCTCAGCTCCTTTCCACCGACGAATGGCACAGTAGCGAGTGAAACAAGCGCCCAATGCAAAGGAAGAAACCGCTTCCTGGTTTTAACAATACCAGCGCTGCGTGTTTACTCTAGTACCGCTGTGAATTGTAGAAACAGCGATACTGAATGCCGGGTTCGGTAAGTTTCGTACGACTTCGACAAAAAACAAGGTACCTTAGTTGTTCAGCGCTTTATAAGCATAGCTAGTACGCATCGATGTTTGCGAAATTCGTAGTTTCAGTTTTGGTTATGGTGCCAACATTTCTCGCTCGTGGCATCCTGAACGCACAGTATCGCCCTTTTTTGTGTTTTTTTTTTTGTTTTTCTTTCATATCGCTAAACAAACAATGGGTGCGCCGGGAGTACTCGAACCATTTCTCTAACCTAACTATACAGGGATCCCCAATTATTCGAAGCAGCGCGGAGAAACAACGTTCTCGGCACGCCTACGGGCAACATAATTACGGGACGTAAGTTGTTTGCATCTGCATAGCATTGTCGTTCCAGATAATGGCAGTCCAGAGCGATCCAACGGAGAAGCATTGGAAAGCATGAACGTGTAGTTATATACACACGCTTTGTGTATGCGGAAAGTTTGGAGGGCATTTAGAACTTTTGCCTGCTCTTGTATTTCGCAACCAAAAGAGAGAGAGAGAGAGAGATGGGATGCGGAAAGGCAGGGAGGTTAACCGGAAATCAAGTATCTGGTTGGCTACCCTGCACTGGGGAAGGGGTAAGGGGAGACAGAAAAGTAAGGAAGAGAGGAATGAGAGAGGGAGGGAAGCAGAAACACACACACACAAACACAGGAGTGTCACAAGCGTTCAACGAGGCGGGTCGCTCGCAGGAACTTCAACAGCGCCTTCGTCGCTTTCAGGCGTGAAGCTCGATCTCCCCGGCATTTCAATATCGACTTCTCAGAAAGATGCTCGTCGTCGAGTCGCGCAAACACTGCTGCGAGGGACTGTCTCTGAGAGCTGTACTGAGGGCACTGACATAAAACATGTGCAATGGTTTCATCAGTGCCGCAATGTTCACATGCAGCACTGTCTGCCCATCCGATGCGGCAAGCAAAGGCGTTCGTAAACGACACCCCAAGCCACATGCGGCAGAGAACGGTCGCCTCTCAGATCGGGGTAGGCCAGATGGAATTTCAAGTCGTAGACATGGATCCAGGCTGTGAAGACGGGTGTGGAGAAAACCGGGCGTGTTCCACATAGACCTTGCGACATCATGTGCGAGCATATTAATCTTTGCTGCTGCGTCGCTTCTTGATAGTGGAATAGGTTCCATCTCGCCATTTTCATGAGCATTCTTAGCTGCGTCGTCGGCATGCTCATTACCAGTGATGCCGCAGTGACCTGGTAACCATTGAAGAGTTACGTCGTGCCCCTTGTCTATTAGCTGATGGTATAGCTGTCGTATTTCCAGCACCAATTGGTCTTGAGGCCCACGACGTAGAGCAGTTCGAAGGCACTGCAAAGCTGGTTTCGAATCGGTAAAAATAGTGCACTTTAGTGGAAGTTCTCTGCCGATCCTGCGGAGTGCGCTGCGGAGTGCCGCGAGCTCCGCGGCAGTCGATGTCGTCTTGTGTGACGTAGTTGATAAACAATGAACAAAGTTTATTTTCCACTGACTCCATCTCTCCTTGCTGTTATCTACGTTTGCCGTTAGAGGACAGAGTAATCTGGTAAACTCGCATGAGCATTCACTTGCTTGTGCAACAACAACAACAACAACAACAACAAATACAACAACAACAACTACAACAACAACTTCGAGGATCCTTGGGCTTTGGTCTGAAGAATAGAAGGCGATAGAGTAAGCAGACCATGGTCGTATCTCCTTCCCAATCGCTAGCCTAGCTTCGCTTCTCAGTGGAGACTTAAACCGTGCCGTGCCGCAAGGAAAGTCAGAGTGCGGACTTTCTCCAGGTACAACATCCCACGACGAAACACAGCCACACGGCGGGGAGATGCCATGTGCCCTTTGCGCCATCTCGCGGGTGTTGTGTCAAGGCCGCTGAAGAACCTCCGAGATGTGCGTACCACCAACGCTAAATACATCACCGTTAGTGCATGGGGGGCCGAGCGGCTAGTGCTTATGCCCTTGGACTGTGCTCATGCCTTTATAGGCCCATATTGTGTATATGTACACCCGCCCATTTTTTTAACCTGAACGCGCGAGCGTCAATTGCCCAGTCTATAAGAGCCGTATAACTGAGCACAGCGGCGAAATGAACGACAATGCGAGCATGCACGCGATTCACGGTATTGTGCAGCTGTCTTCTGCTAGGCTGTTCCGGGAACCGGACAGCGGGAAGCCGGGAAGTGGGGCTTAATTGGCTCGGTGGTCGGCGCTCGCACGTTCAGATTTAAAAAAAAATGGGCGGCTGTACATAGTGCTTCTCATTATTTTTTTTTTACTTATTCTTTTAGTCTTCTTAATATTGTTTATTTTGTGTGTCTTGAATATTATTACCATGATGATGGGTTATCCGTCTCTAAAGTAGCCTACCTTCCGACATTTTTTTTCATATGTAAATAAAAAAAAGGTGTCAGACTCATCGCGCCACGAAGCGGGGGTCGCAGGTTCGAATCCCAGGTCCCACTCGAACCGAAGATTTTTTTATATATTTTTTTATTTGCATCTAACTCGAATTTTTGCTCACGGGCAACGCTGATTTCTCGCTTACAACAAACGACGCCGCCACCGACGCCGTTGACAACGACACCACAATGTCTGCGAAAGGGCTCTTTAACGCTCTCGCGTTAACAAGAACTTCAACGACAACGACAAAAGGAATATTGGGGAAAAGAGCACGCGTTGAGTGAGTTAACCATTTAGCGAAATGTGAATTGTTCATGACACGCTTCACGCACTGATGCTGTGGCAGCAACACTACGACATAAGTTATGAGAAATGCTCAGATATGTGAACTACGATCTAAGATTCTGTTATCATCATAATATGCAAATTTTTATATGAGCCCCTTTAGAACGACATAGAATCTTTTGCGAGAAGTTTATTCATCGTGTACAAATGACTTATTGGATGCCGAGCCGTTAGAATGTCATTAGACCTTGCCTTATCGATTAGCTTGGATGCAGCAGTATGCAAACAAAATGTACTCAAAAGCCCTTCCGAAGATGACATGTGGTGGCAAAAACTAAGTAAACAACGCATCGAGAAACTTTCACACACACAAATAATGAAACGCGGTTAATCATTCACGTCGGCTAGACTGTGGTATGTCTAGTCGAATCGACTGCGTTGTTCTGCGGCTGTAAATGCCCCACACTCTTTGCATGTATTTTTGGATGTTGTACTGTGTCAACCATTTTGATAAATAAAAAAGAAAAAGAAATATTGTTCCATTCTCTTACAACATTTTAAATTTCATAACCGTGTATCTTCATCTGTGTGGGGTGCAGTTATTTGTATCCTCCTGCCGTGTTTTTCTTCATAAGTATCTTCTTTTGTTTCTTTACAATACAGAAATTTCAGCGAGGCAGAGTGCGCAAGACCAAGCGAAAGGCGCGCACTGACCAATATGAAGATTGAAAACCCTATAACCGCTCCCTTTATTTGATTACGTGGCAGGCGGAGCGTTCTATAGCGCGAGTACTCGAACATAAGTCCTCGTAGCTGAGGAAAAGAAATAGTGAGATGAAACGAGAACAGTGAGGCATCGCTGAGACTAGATGACGTCCTAGCTTCCGGAATATGGGAAGGCCTGTATTCAGGGCAACTACGCAGAAACAAAACGGTAGATTCCACCGTGCACATAATGAATGACCACGAACACTCAAAGAAAGAAAGAAAGAAAGAAAGAAAGAAAGAAAGAAAGAAAGAAAGAAAGAAAGAAAGAAAGAAAGAAAGAAAGAAAGAAAGAAAGAAAGAAAGAAAGAAAGAAAGAAAGAAAGAAAGAAAGAAAGAAAGAAAGAAAGAAAGAAAGAAAGAAAGAAAGAAAGAAAGAAAGAAAGAAAGAAAGAAAGAAAGAAAGAAAGAAAGAAAGAAAGAAAGAAAGAAAGAAAGAAAGAAAGAAAGAAAGAAAGAAAGAAAGAAAGAAAGAAAGAAAGAAAGAAAGAAAGAAAGAAAGAACCACGCCTTGTAGTATAGTGTATTATGTATCCTGGCTCGGATTGTGGGTATTTCAGAGTTTGTCTCTTACTGGCTAACATCGTGAATGAATTATATGAATGCGTCAGTAGATATACAGTGACATCGAGCGTTCGTGCACAGTTACGCGCGCAATGTACACAATAGCGGGAAATATTCATGAGAACTTGCATACCAACCAAATTGAAAAAGAAAAAAACAAGAAAAAGAAACACCGGAACTACAAATCGATAAATCAATAGATCGATACCTATATGAGCACATGGGTACAGTGTACATTCATAATCTATTGATTGCAATTATTGAACGTTCATCACTTAAGGGCACGAAGACTAGCTATGTCACACTTCGGAAGCGATGTAAAATAAAATCGTTTTATACCCACTAGCACTGCGTCATTACGCGAGGTGAAATGTATGTTGTAGCCCCTGCTGTGAGCCTGTGCAGCGTGTCATGTTTGTTTGCCCTACGAACTTGAGCTTGAGAGCCCCTAAATACAAGCTATTATTATGCGCAGGAATATCGTAGTTAAGTTTATGTGTAATTTAGTGCAGCGTTTCGTTTCTGTTCTCGCGCTGCATCACTGTGAAACAAGATAAAAACCAACACATCAGAAAAAAATTTTTTAAATTTATATTTGAAAAACTACGGGAAGGTAGGCTACGTTAGAGCCGGCTATCCCAACATCATGGTAGTAGTATTGGAGAATAAAATAATAAGAAAATATCAGAGTAACGAGAAGCACTATGTACATATACAATACGTGGCGCATAAAGCGTGAGCAGAGGATAGTCCAGTACATACAGCGTGGTCACATTGTGGATGGAGTCTGTACAGATAATTTAATGCACTTGCATATATCGTGACTATGATATATGTTCATTAATAACTCAAATCTATGAAAAGAGCAATAATAACAACTATAAATCGTTCATTACTATCATCACACTATCATCACCTGAGTTGCGTGGTTTCCACTGCTTATACGCGTGCCAAGTTCGCTGTCACAATAAACGAAACATAGGATTACGTGCACGCTGGTTTAACAATCTCTCTCTCTCTCTCTTTACCTACTGGTGCCTCGTGTATCGCACATTGCTCACAGGAAATCGAGCATGGAACAAGCTCTCAGTGATCCAGTTCTGTTCACGGGATTCGGCTAGACAGTGTAGGGCCTGCCGGCGCAACCACATCTCAGTATTGCGTATTGCATTGTTCAGCGTTCGTGGGGAAAGAATTTCGCGGGAAAAGAATTCCGCTGTTGACGCAGATGTTGTCACTATGACAAGGGCCAGTTGCTTGAAGAAAGATTTTTTTTTGTCATGTTTTGTAGTGCGTCTAAGACATCACAGCAGTGCAAGGAGACCGTCCAGCGAGTGTTATCACGTTCTTAAAACGCTGCGCGCTTGCAATAGCCGCTGCATTTGCCCTACAACGCAATCATTTTTTTCGTCCGCTTCTTAAATCCGGGTGTGCTGAACGTGTTGCAAGCCACGTGCCAGAAGATGTGTTATCTAAAACATTTGAATAACATCTGCATGCTTGGCTACAAAAAAACAAAACAAATTGTACATGTAACTCGTATTAAGAAACCCAATGGTCACGTAATGCAGAAACTTGAGGAAAACAGTGTAAAACGTGTTATGTCGTAACCTTCGGCCAGTCATTGTAACTTTTAAGTCACAGTCACTGTAATGTAAATGGCGATTGGATCCTACCTACGAATACTTAAAAGGGTGAACAACTGTCAGGACTCGCGCCTTAATTTCGTATGAATGCTTCATACTTTGGACAGCGTTATTTCTTGCTCAAGGATATTTACCACTTTAAGTCTCCTTCTACCCCTGATCTGCTGCCTTGCTTGGGGTGGTTATACGGAGACGTGCGTTCTTTTCTCTATCTTTTTTGAAAAGGGGGTTGTATTTTATCATGTAATATAATGTAATAAGATTACTATTTGCAAATACGAGGGACTCCTACATATTCGGCAATGCATCTATTTATCAGTGCTTTCCGATGAGCCGTCTTTTTACAGTGCTGAACTCTTAATTTATTGTTTCTGGCTAGGCACATTTTAAGTGCATAGCACGTAGGGGTCCAGCTTTTCGTCCATCCACTGTCTCAAGTCGAATGGTCACGCAGTGGTCAGCACAGGCCCAAAGCAAGGCTAACAATGCTCAAAACCAGTGCAAGATAAACTAACAAGGTCATAAAATATTATAAACTTACATAAATAACTAATAATTAATCGCAATAATTTGCCGAAAATCGCGAAAAACGTTGCTGGGACTTCCGGCTGATACCCACGCCGCGCAAGACAGGGGCGCCGCTACCTCGGCAAGAGCGCTATTGCCAAGTTTATCACTGGGTTGCCCGCGCTACGCACCTCCTCGGGTTTCGTCGTAGTGGAGCTGCATAAAGCGCAGGATTTAGAACTACACCAAGGCCTACACAAGAACGACATTAGCACTCCATTAATCGCAGATTTGTCGCCGAAACGGCAATGTTACTTTGCCGCATCACTCAGTTGATCTGAGAGAAAGTATCTTAACTTTGCGCAGAGCAAATGAGAATGCGCCAAATGAATGCGCATTGCCGCAGTAGAGAATGAGCTCGTTGATTTTTAGTGAAGATGATTGGTCACTTTGCCTCACTAATAATTAATTCCTCCGCAATAGCTGTGGAACTGCCCACCAGCAGTGGGATAATTGTTAATTATCTTTTTTTATTTCACCAGAACTTAATGCGCTGGTAAGCTTGAACGCTGTTTCAATTTAACTGAGCCCCGTTTTAAGAAATATCTTTGCAACTTCTTCAAAAAATAGTAGCCAGTGGAATTGACAAAACAACGTCCTTAAGCTTCAGTCTTGGGATACTTCTATTTAAAAAAAACAAAAAAAAACATCACATCTAACAGGCCGTTATATTTTACTGCGTATTGTTACCTTTCTTCTCCCGTGCACTTTATGGGTTTGTCTATTACTTCTAGTTAATTTACAACAACCAGTACGTCAATTATGGTCTCGCGATTAGGGAGCACACATTGAGGCGGAAAAACGATCTCGTGATTTGTACATAGAAGTAAAGGCTAACACGGGCGTGCTACATTATTATGTCTCCGGGAGCAAATGTGTTCAGCACTGTGGAAAACAGAGTAAGAGCAAGTCGTTTTAATGTGCATGACACACTTTTCGGGGAAGCTATAAAAGAGAAGGAGCGAGACCCAGACAGTATCTAGAAGGTATAAAGATTCTTATCACCACCCAAACATGCTTAGGTCCTCGACGCGCTCCACAGGTTTCATGGCGCACGTCGATCGGTCGTACCGTGCTGGCTGAAGCGATGGCCATAAAAGAGAGACACGTTTTCGTAATCTAGCCACCACTTCCCGCCACCACTCTGCCGCATCCAGTCTATTTCTTTCTTGCTTCCTCCACAGTATTGAGCTACTGCTTGGCCCAGATGCGTTATAACCGCAACGACGTTTTCCGCCACCTGGTTCAGGGTGTGCTGTGCGCCGTTCGCAGCGACATTGAGGCCTTCGCGGCGCAAGGCGGAAGTAATGCGTGGCAAGTAATCAAAGGCTTCAGGAAAGATACCTTGCTTGCTTTTGAAAGCAATTGGGAAATAAGAGATAGCGAGCGCTTGCTCCTTTGAAATATAGGCTAAATGCTGTCGCGATGGTGAAGCGTCGGTCTGAAGCTGCCGCCGTTACTTCAATGGCTTACGGTCGCGGAACGGTATGCCTTGGTCTGCCCTCAACACGCGAGTCGACGCGCTTATCTCCCATCTGCTGTTTATTCGCATAGTTTACTGAGAAATTTCTCTAGTATTCCACCTTCTCAAACGTTTTATGTTACAGCGTCCCCCGAAGCATATTTTAATGCTTAGGTTCCTATTCGAATCCGGCTGTTCTGGCTTTAAGGCTTTCGGCAAGAAAAAAAAATATTTCGAACTGTGTCAGGCAAACTTTTTTATTTTCCAGTAGCCGCTTCTAAGTACGCCATAGAATCTCAAGAAAATGCGGCAAAGATCTAATGATGAAATCTTTAGAAATCCTGTGTCCTGTTATGGGAGGGAGGTTTATGGGGGTGGGGTTTTTTAGCTTGGCCACCTTTAACTCATTTTGTGTTCATTTTTTCCTACGCAGCAGTATTGAGGTTTTTTTTTTTTTGCATACTATTAAAACGAGTAGCGAGTCACACTCTTGTTTTTCTTCCAAGCACTTCCGGTTGAGTACTTACTTCAGAAGCTTCCGAATGTTCCGAAGATTGGTTTTAAAAATAAAAGCTAGTACGAAATCGATGGCTCAGGTAGAAGTGAAGTTATATTTGATACATATGATATCAGGAGCATAGCTTACCTTGAGATAAGGGATAATTAGCGCTCAGGATAATTCATAGAAATTAATACAATGAGTTTATAGAGAGAGCCGGCATCGTTGTGCGACCTGGCGGAGCAGATCTCAACTACGAGCTTCTTTCCACGTTGCCTCTGAGATCAGTGCCAGTAGCGCGACGAAACACGATGTTAAAGCCAAGGAATACACCAAGACGCATGAACGCCGAGGTGGGAATGCCGCTACCAGACACCCAGGTCGAAGACCAAGGTCGCGTCCAATTTATTTTTGTGATTAAGAAAAACAGCAAAGGCTGACACGACGGCAGAATGATAGTTTACGATTAGATTTACTATTTGTCCTTTCACGGATAGATAAACAGATAAATGATATGGTGGGCGGAGAATTCGACTGGATCATAAATATCTAGTTTACTATCTAAGTATGGGCAAGGGGTACCCTACATATACAAAGCATCAGTGCAGGCAAATTCATCATCATCACTACGAGCACTGCTGATTGTTATTGCTCTGCTGCTGACGTAGGGACAAAGTCCAAAATTGATTTGTCTGTATATTAGCTGACGAGACGAGACGAAATCTTTCACATGTTTCAGTTCAATTCTGACCGGAAATTACTTCCGTAACAATTGTGTACCCAACTAGCCGTATGTCGCAGTACTGCGAGAAGCTTTCCATAGGAGCGGTTCAAAGGGACTGTTTTGAGTCTATCTACAATGCTAAATGTATATTGCATTGCGGCGCTTTTCTTTTATCTCTCGAGCATTCGATTAAAACTTCAGTTATGTATGTATAAGACGTTCCGTATGCCTCGAGCACCATGCGCACGAGGACATGAGGGCTTTATTTGATAGAGAAGATATGAAACTGCTGGAACAGAATTCTAATTAAGCGTGCTGTCCCTACTGCGTAGGCATGTACTTACTTGTTTGTTCAGACACATGGTCTGCAGAGCTCATGTACTCGCTTCGCGTACAGCGTTTCTGTAAAGTGTGTGTAATCATCCGTCTCACCACCATGTTTTATCAGGGCTGATTTCTTTTTTCCTACTGCGTCACCAAGTTTAAACACAAATGCAACGTACCATTATTGTGCGATGGTTCTACAAGATGAAATTGAGAATTTTTTATTTTTCTAGTCGTCAGCTGCGGTCTCGGTTAGTGTTATCCATGTTTACCTGCACCCTGCACCCACTTTTTTTTTTTTTTTGCGAATGCCACGTCGTATCACCTAAACATTACTCCTTGCATCGAGTATAGTAGCTAACTATATTACTCCGTGCTAACTATAACTACACCGTGCGTTCGAACGGATTAGTTATAGCCAGTAAGCGGAAACTTAACGTATTCTTATTCATTCGTCGACGTGGCAAGTATAATAAGCCCCACTTACACTCTTTCAGTAATAAGTCACTGTTCGTTGATGCCATAAGTGGTGTGGCGGGCATGTCAAATGACGTCACACTTTCTCATACACTTAGTATACTTAGGAGAATGGGGAGCAGAAAAGGAAGGAAATACAGGACGCGTCTAGTTTGCTACCCTACACTGCAGGAAAGTGATCAATGGATTCAAAGAACCCTCATGCTATGCTTAGGAGGGAAGGCAAGTTCAGTAAGCTGCGAGCTAAGACATAGCACATGCGGCCGGTTTCGTGTTTACAACTTTCTGTGCGCAACACGCGTTGTGTTAACTGTAATAGGACGGAAACTTAGTAATCCGGGCATCCCGTATATCGTTCGGTACGTTAATTCCTGGGCTGCCTGAAAAAAATGCCCTGCATTTCAGATGCGGGTACCTTACCGAGAATGAATTAACACGTGCAATAACAGCGCGAATAATATGACAGAGGACATGACTTCCTCTTTAAAGTACGCGCAATGTAAAGAAGACATTGGATTTGGATGCTGTAGGGCCATTCTTTCTTTTTTTTCCCCTCGAAATGTAATCAAATATCATTGCTATTCTTCCCTTAACATACAAAAGAAAATATTCCCCAAGGAAAGATGACTGAGTGACCCTGCGTGTCGTACGCGCTCTCAAGTTACCATGCCTTCGAAATGGACAGTGGGAATGGACACTGGGAGAGTGGGAATCGATTCAGTGTTAAAAAAACTTTAGTGCGAAACTGACAGGCGCGAAGAGAGTGGTTGTCCCGTATTTATTTATTTTTTTCTTTATTCCGGTTAGTTTCAAGCTAGTGTGTCTTGCAAAGCTTTGCCGCAGTTAATAATACGTCTCCTGCATGCATAAATTAATTCATTGCACCTCGTGATATATGACATCGGTAACGACTGAATGTCGAAACAAAATCTATGAAAGGGAAGTCGACTAATGAATCACAGGCCGCTGAACCTTAAGTGAACAATATGAAAACAATATTCATTATTAATCCTACTGCGACTAAATTATGCTTCCTATCCCTATTGTCATTACTGCGTGTACTGTATAACGTGCGAAAAAGGAACTGTATATATATGCACATCTTCCACAAAGAATTGACCTTGTGTCTCGTTTGTCGGCAAGGCCCAGTTAGATAAATACAACTCTGGGCGCTGTGCTTGATGCGTCGGGTAAAACGAACCACGTTCGACAGGGTCCTTTGTATTTGGAGCAAACACTCCCTCCTGAACCCGTCAATGCATTAACGGCGCCATTCATTCCGAGCCGCGCTCCCCGGAACCGGAAGTGGATAGGGTTCACCGCGTGGGAACCGAACGCATTAAAGAAGGGGTGATAATCAGACGTCACGTAGCTTTGTTGCTTCGTCCCATCGCATTATTCCACTGCCGCCTCCGGAAATGTCCATTGATATTCGTGAAGTTCATTATTATTATGAGATTAAAAGAAAAATGCACTGCAACACTGCAAAGCTCAGTATTCAATAAACACCCGTTCGTGGGGCTGTATAGCCGCTCTTGAAAAAGGCCTTTCATCCGTGGAAGGTGGGCGGGGGGGGGGGGGGGGGGGGTTCATGGGAATCACGATGTTCAGTGAAAGAACTTGCGCATGAGAACGGGACAAAGTGGGGCTATATGGTGTTAAAAAAACGTAATTCATCAATCCGTCATAGGAATCGGTACAACACGAAAGTGAAACGTGCCCTCACAGAAGTAGATAAATGTTCACTGTACATAGCTTGCACAATGTCTATTGTTGTTTGGCAGCTATAGCCCCGGTCGACGTGGATGCAGCCACGTTGACGCCTGGTGCCGCATCTCCATCCGGACGTCAAACGTCCATGATCATTATCAAACCTTCGTGGAAGCCGAATAAATTAACATGCACCTCGGCACAGCCTATTGTGAATTCCGCAAAAAGATATATAATAATATGGCCTACATCATTATCGGCTACCAATCTACATTTACAAACAAGTTCTACGTATATATACGACTCGTGATATATGACATCGGTAGCGACTATATATATATATATATATATATATATACAATGAGGTGTTCCTGAATCTCTATGGAACTTAGGGAGGTGTATATAAAATTTTCTTCGTTCTTGTGCTGTGCGAAGCGTATAATCTATGCCTCCGTTCACTTCTCTTTGTATTACCGTATTACTCCACCAGTGGAATATTCGACGAACGCTTTGTGCTTCACTTACTGTGAAAACGACACACCTAGGCGCTTTAAAAAAAAAAGGGGGGGGGGGGGGACAATCACTCAAAGCAGTGAGCTGGATAGGAACGGGCATGTGCAAGACGATGCAAAGGAGGGATGGCTTCATGATGAAAGCTCGGGCCCGGATGAGCTCAAACAATGAACGTCGCCTCGGGGATGGCGTCCGCTTATCTAGGATCATTCAGATTTTTTTTTTCTTCTTTTCCGACATGCCGCGAACAATATAGAAGGCGAGCCACTAGGAACAAGTAGACTTGAAAGGATATATAAGCTCCAAAACGCCGAGGAAGAGAAATGAGAGCAAAAAAGAGTTCTATAGGAAAGGCACTCCACGTGTTTTCACCTGGGACTGATTCGCCGAAATGACGCTCCCTTTTAGAGACCCCGCCCTTCCGTTTTTCGTCCAACCTCAGGAGACCCATCTTGCTGCGAGCCGTGTCGTTCCGCCCCAGAAGGCAGCGTCACGTTCTTAACCCTGTTCTATAGAAGACTCCACAACTGACCCACGCTTTCGTGTTGATATAGCGCCATACGTATTTTCAAGTACAAATTAAAAAAAAAAACATGAAGCTCTCGGCTACTTTCAGAGACACAAAGCAATTTCATCCTTTCATCGCCTTCCGTTCCCTTTAGTTCCTTTCGTGAGCACATGGCAGATAGCCAGTATCAACAGTGACTAACCTCACTGTTCTTTTATCTATAGCTCTTCGTTGTTCGGTAGCGTAGCGGTGTTCATACGAATTAAATTCGCAGCAAACTTCCCACGAAGCATACAGCTCGCCGGACATAAACCATAAAGTGGTGGCATCCAGTCCTCGCGTTGAAAATGTTCCTGCAACTCTTTGTGAAAAATGGTCAGAAAATGCTGCCCAATCAGTAGTGAAGGCTCCTGCGAACATGCGGGCAAAGCATTATAGCGCAGCACGCGGCATAGAATTTACAATTAAGTTTCAAAGTAATCTAAATATTGTTCGCTCATCTCTCGACAAATGAATGCCGCCAGCTCATTTTGGCGTATCGCATCAGTTGGGCTTACGGCCATTGGCTGACTCGTGAGCATCGTGAGCTGCATAGTCGTACTAGATGAAGTCGAACATGGCGAGTTCTAAAAATTTTTGCGGCAGTCGACTCGAGAGGCAATAAACTGATATAGTGAGGTTTTTAGATGATTACTTGTGAAAGTGTTACATGGCTTCTTTAAGCAAGAAGGCTTAAATGTGGGGACTGACTAGGCCCAACAGGGCCTAATGAGAGAGGGGTCCTGCGCAACGCGCGACCACCGCCAGGAGCTCCAAGCCAGTGAGTTATAGATCACTGTGTTCACATTGTCTGACCTTGGGATGCATGCTCGCGTAAAACGTATTACAGGCAGCCCCTCGACGAGTTAAAGTGTGTGAATCTTAAGGCATCAAGCAGCTTTCAAAAAAAGTGCTGTGGGGTCCTCGACACCGGTGTACATCTGCTGGTCATCGAAGCGTGAAATGAAACCAACAGAGTTATGGCGGGGAACGTCCTGTTTTAAACGACTTCGTGGCCACTTAGAGGAGCTCGAGGTACGAGAAGTTGTCTCGTAAATCACTGCTGGACGCCGGGCCAGCGCCGTTCACGAGGGTTTAAAAGGAAGTGATTGCGTAAGAAAAAGTGCATTCATTTTTATTTTTGTGTAGCCGCGTTACTGTGCATAAATTGAACATTGTATGCGTTGGTAGTTTTTCGGGTAACATAAGTTAAAGGGATAGGCCTCTGTAGAATATCCATCAGGTCTCTGTAGAATATCCATCATTAACCGCTTCGTTTAGCATCCCATGTCCCTTTTAACCAATATAACATATCCCGTTTAGCATCCCTTTATAATTAATTGATTAATAATTATAGAAGGAAGGCAGTAAATAACAAATGAATGAATGAATGTCCTTATATCCTGAAAATCCGGATAGTCCGTATAGTATCCGAGTTTCCGTACAGTCTCAAAATAAATTTTAGCCGCGCCAACTACCATGCCCAATATTTGGCGTATATCAAATGATGTCAGGCTCCTTAGCTATGGTGTCCGAGAGGTTTAGTGTAATACGGGCTGCGTACATTATGCAGACGTATGTTTGTAGCTATGATTATTACGGGGGAAAAAATCGGAACTTTTACGCGTCAAAATTGGGAGGCACGCCGTTGTGAGCGACTCTGGCCTAATTTTGACAAAGTGGGGTTAAATAAAGCGCACCTAAATCTACCCACACAAAAAAAGTCGAGGCATGTAGTGCCGCACAATGGAACCTCGCATTAGGAGCCTGCAAAGTTTTCAGCCCCCCGTTCTCCTCATTTCAACATGCGCGACACAGGGTGTAGCTGCAGTTTTGATGAGACTTATCTGGTCTCAACATTGTGAATGAAAACAGGGAAAGATATAGGTGTTGAAGAGCCACTCAGGTAACAAGGTTATGAGAGAGCTGCAGAATTTAGCCACTTTTTTGTGCGCATTAGCGTTTAAATTGGCCGCAGAGCGGCATTTGTTCAAGCACGCGAGCAAGGTGCAGCTACAAGAAAGGCGCGTGTAAACGGGGCCTGAATAATGTAGCTTTTAGAGTTTTCGTAGCTCCGCACGTGTGGTCAGGCCTTAACTACCCCTGAGAATGTGCTTCTCGCCATAACAGTACCTCGCAAGTGTAAATTCGCTGGAGAGCAATCGTTATCTCTGTACTGTCTAGACCAGGGGTCTTAAACTCACCTGAGCCAACAGGGCACTGTCATGAAATATATAGTCTCCCAAAAAGACCGGGACAGTGAATAACTTTGGAACAGGGGAGGGGAATGGGGAGGAGAAAACAATCGCAAAATGCCTCCTCCAAGTACAGTTCCGAATGCCCATTGCGCCATAATTCTTCCTTTTGCGAATCAGCCAAAGACCCACAACGCGTCCGTAAGGCGACAGGCGGACCTACGAAGCAGCTCACTTTGTTGATGCTTTTTATGATGATGATGATGATGAATAAGTATGTCTGAGCGCTTT